>CAUYUJ010007903.1:205000-225000 GCA_963575745.1 Prorocentrum cordatum
GGCACGAGGGTCAGCCTTCCCAAAGGGGCCGGTGCGACAGCGGAAAAATGTGATCGTGCCTTGAACAGAACGAAGCGCGATCTCAGGGGATCCGGGTCCATCACCGGGGGCCCTCGTGGCTCAATTGGATGGCCCGGGTGGGGGGAGGCCCGGGAGGCGGCCGCCAGGACGGTTCCCTGAGCAGCCCGAAGGTACTTGCAAGGGCGCTTCCCAGGGCAGCCCGAAGATACCTGCCAGGGCGCTCCGTTGGGCAGCCCGAAGGTGCCTGCCAGGACGCTTCCCTTCGGGACGATCGAAATGGGTACGGAAAGGTGGGGTACGATGCCCAGCAGCAGTTCCTGTTCATTTCCAACAGGACTCGTTGTCCGCGCCGCCGCGGACGTTGTTCACTGAAGGCAAAAAGCCGCCCGCCCAACAGCGCCCGCTGTGGGCTTTGGAAAACACTTGTTGTTGGACACTGTACCCGTTTCTTCGGGCGTCCAAATCCCTCAGTGAGGCGCAGCAGGAGGCCCCAGTCGGCCCCCCGAGGCCTCGACCACCTGGAGGGCTCGGCCTCCCGAGCCCGCGCCCGCGGCGGCCGCGCCAGGCCGAGATGTACCTGGAGATGGCCGGCGGCGACATGGAGGCGGCGCCTGCCGCGGGCGAGCGGGCCTCGGCGGTGGCCTCCTCCTCCTGCGTCTCCTCCACGATTTTTGTGTTTTGAGGGCCCCTTGGAAAGCTTTTTGGGGTCCCTTGTGGGGGTCTTGATGTTGGCATTCGGAAACATCGTGCGGGTGTTTTCGGGGCCCTCGTGGGCCGTTTTGGCGCCTTCATGGGCCGTCTTGGGGCCGTCTTGGGGAGCTTGGGCCCGCTGGAGCCCCCTTTGGACCCATATCTTGGGCACTTCCGGGGACCTCCCATGGCCCTTTTGGGTCTGTGATGGGAGCCCTTGGGGGGCCTCTTGGTTCCATTATGGGCTGTCTTGGGGCTCTCGTGGGCGATCGTGGGGCCCGGCTCGGCCGTCTTGAAGCTTTCTTGGGGGCCTTTTGGGGCGTCTGGAGGCGATCTCGGGGGCTTTGAAACCGTCTCGAAAGCTGATGAAATCCGAAAGGCGAATATTCAAAAATTGTAAGTTTTACGACGGGAATGGGGCGATTTTTGTGTTTTGAAAGGCCCAAAGGAAAGTTTTTTGGGGTGCCTTGGGGGTCTTTTGGGCCGTCCTGACGCAATTGGAGTCCCTCTTGGAGCGCTCTTGTGCTGTCTGGGGCCTCCCTTGAGCCTTTCTGATGACCCCTCGGATCGCTCTGGGTCTGCTGGCAAGGCGTTTGTGGAGACCCGGAAAGCCGGGTGACCTTTCCCAAGGACGTCCAATGGAGCCCGAGAACCCCAGACCCCGGGGGTCCAGTTTTGGGGGGGGCAGGGTTTTGTCCCCCCCCCGGGCTTGTAAAAATATAGAAAGACTTACGCAGGACGAAAGATTTTCCTCTTGAGGTGAAAATTGCCATGGGGAGTTCGCGAGACAACGTCGGCGCCGGAACGGACGGCGACCAGACGAGTTGTTTGCAGCAGCCGGGGTGAGAGGGATGTATGTATTCATTTTGAACGGCACCCGCTCGCGCGGGGAGCTGATGGGAGCGCGCGAGACGACGCAGTGCCCATCGTGGAAAGTTAATTACCGAACCCCCCATCCCCCGTAGAATCTTAACACGGGCGGTTTGCGGGGTCCGCGGATCCGATTTCTTCCGGTTCCCTGTTTTGATTTAATAATATAAATTTAAAACAGGGTAGAAATCGGATCCGCCGTAAAAAATAAGACAGGACACGGATCCAGCGAATCCGAAATCGGATCCGTACGGACGGAAATCGGATCCACCGAAACAGACACCAAAGCCACATTTGGATCCGCGCAAGCTTCATGAGATCCGACGGCGGTTATCTCACGCGGGTCTGCTCAAGACTTCACACCGACGTTCCGGGCCCAAGAGGAAAAAACTTTCGTCTTGGGGATGGATGAATATAGATAAGTGGGTAGCTACATACATGGCAATATATGTACACATATACATAGATGGGCCGCTGGGTAGATAGGCATGCGCGCGCAGCCAAGCGGCAGCCAAAAACGAAACAACAGAAAGTAAAACAGCGGGCGGGCAACGAGTTGCCACATATTTTGCTTTGCAACAAGGAAGCAAATATCATCCACTTCCGCTTGCTGCTATACAGTACGGGGCAAGCAAATAAAAGAGACCTGTTACCGCCACTTGCGCAACAGCGAGGGTAGAAGCAAATCAATGCGATCTGCGGCGCCTGCCGCCACCAAGTAGTGTGCGAAAACATAAATACCACGTCATTGCGCCAACCATCCCCGCGGTATATACATATATAGAAAGAGATAGAGAGAGATATGAACCGCTTGAAGGAAGCGGGAATAGGTGGTATCCATCATGTTTCGTGCATTCATTGTTGGCGGTAGGCGGGGGTCATTGCAAATCGACCGCCTCCCCCTTCCCCCCCCGAGCCTCGCTATCACCCTTCCGTAGCCATTTTGGCTCAAGATGATTGGTTCCCCTGGGGACCGCACGGATACCGCTAGTCCGCGGCCAGACCACCGTTCGCCTTCACCGTGGGAGTTGGGCGCCCACACCCAGTCCTTTCCAGATCGCGCTGCCACGGCCCACCGTGTGTGCTGCTGCCTGGTGTCGTGGAGATGCCACCGCCGCATTACCGTTCGGAGCAGGCGCTTCCTTGGTACTGCAAGAGCTGCTGCGGGCCCTCGGGGAGACCGTGGTGGAATCATGCAGAGGCGCGGCAGTGTGCGAAGTGCAAGCTGGGCAAGGGACTGGTCTTCCACAGCGTGCGCCAGCCCGCGGCCCCCTCCCAGCGGAAGAAGGGCAATCAGGGCGGCAGCGGCAACGGCTACTGGGACGACTCCGTCAAGGTGGCCAAGCTCAAGTCCGAGCTCGCCGAGGCCCGCAAGCGGCTTGCCGCTGTGCAGAGGCCGCCGCCTGGCGGGGAGGACGTGCAGATGGAGCCGGCCGCGGACGGAGACGGCCCCGAGTCCGTCGCCAAGGACAGGCTACGCGAGGTCGGCGACCTCATCGGCAAGCTCAAGGGCATCACCGAGCCGTCGGTCGTGGCCACGCGCGACAAGCTGCTGGCCGAGCAGGCCGAGCTGCGGGCTAGGGTGGCGGAGTCCCGACCGCTCGGACAGCGCTTGCGCGAGATGGGAACTCAGTTCACCAGGCTGCAGAAGCTGCGCGACGACCAGCAGACCAAGCTCGATGGGCTGCAGGCGCAGTTGCGCGACCTGCAGGAGAAGGAACGGCTCACTCGGGACAAGCTGGCGGCCCTCGACGCTAGCATGGAGGAGCTGGACCAGGAGCGCAAGAGGCTTCAAGGGCAGGTTCCGACGCCTGGCGACAAGGCGTCGCTCGACGAGCCGATCAAGGGGGTTGGTGCCACGCTCGAGGGCCTCGGGATCTTGCTCCAGAGCCTGGGCGCCGATCACCAGCTGTCGGGCAGCCTCACGGCGAGCTTCCAGGAGCTGCAGAGGTTGCAGGAGGAGGAGGCGGCAAAGTTGGCTGCCCAGAAGGCGCAGGCGGATGCTGGGGCCGAGGCTGGTCCCGACGTCGAGCAGGCCGAGCGGCAGGACGACGCGGCAGCGCCTCGCACACCACAGCCATCTGCCTTCTCCGACGACCCTGAGTTCATGGAGGAAGTCGTTGCGGCTGGGGGCGAGAAGCACAGGCTGGAGGAGATCTTCATGCGTTGGGGTGCCAAGGTCAAGAGGCCCAGGCTCACCCCTGCCTAGCATGGCTCCACGGCGATGTTTTGCGTGTCTTGTGTGGTTCGTCCTCCTTTGTCGCACCATGGCGTCGGTTTCAAGTATCACCACCGTGAACGTGTCCTCGGGCGGCCCGCTCGTCGACTTCCTGCCCACGTGCTCGAGTTTATGCATCGCGGTGCAGGAACATCATGCCAAGGCCGAGGGCGATGCTTTGGCGAAGTTGCAGAATAAAGTAAGAGCTGCTGGGTACCATGGTATATGGGAGCCCGCCCTACCTGGGCAGGGAGTTGGCAGCAGAGGCGGGGTTGCGGTGCTGGCCCCGCTGCGGGTGGTCATCACCAAACCCCCAGGCCTGGACAGTCACGTGCTGCAGGAAGGCAGGATGATGGCGGCCCACGTCCACGCTGGGGTGAAGGGCGGCTTCGTCATGCTGTCGTGCTATTTCATTGTGGACGTCAAGCTGTCGCCCGAGAACCTGGCCATGCTGTACAAGCTGTACCAGTATGTCAGGTCGCTGGAGGCCATGGGTGTTCCGTGGATCGTAGGAGGCGACTTCAACATGGAGGTAGGCGAGCTCGGCCCGTTGTCCTGGCTCCAGTCGGCCAATGGCGTGGTGCTGGCGCCGAGAGAGCCGACTTGTCTTCAGAGCCTTCCTGGCCGCACCATTGACATGTTCATGGTTTCTTGCCGTTTGCTGCCTCGCGTTCGGCAACCAGTGGTCGTCGACGCGGAGACGTGGCCGCATCTACCAGTGACCATGGAGCTCTCCGCCACGGCTTTTGACGCGAAGGTCAGGAGGCTTGTCGAGCCACGCGGCTTTCGGAGGCCGCCTGCGGCGGGGTGCGCGAGGTTCCCCCCCGACTGGGACCCGACCTTGGCGATCATCCAGAGCGCGTCGCACAGCGAGGGCATCACCAGGGCCTGGGACGTCGTGCTCAGCGGCATCGAGTTCGAGCTGCGGGGCCGCTACGACGTCGTGAAGGACGTGGCGGGGTACTCCACGGTGCCAGGCCCCCCGACCTTCGAGCTGGCGAGTTTTCACCCTGTCGTGAAAGGTGCCTGGAGCAGGAGGTCGGCGGACACCCAGGCCTGGGCGCAGGCTGCGCGCTGGGCTCGTCACCTCAGGAGGGTTCGAGTGGCCTTGCAGAGCTTCGTGCTCCAGCTACGCCCGCAGCAGGTCTTCGAGCTCGGCAGCGTCGGCGAGGCGCACGTCGACGGTGTGCCTGGCCTGGGCGATGGGGCACCCCCTGCTGCGGAGGTCGTCGGAGTGGCTGGTCTCTCCTCCGATGGTGGTCGGCCTCGGTCGAGAGCTCAGCGACACCAGCCCCCGCGACGGGCAGGCGAGGACCTATCGTGGGACGCCGTGCACTCCAAGGCGGCGCGCCACCTGCTGGAGTGCGAGAATTTCTTCCAGAGAATCTGGCGGAGGAAGGGAGTCTGGCCGCACCTGGACGCCGAAGCCGTCGGCTTCTTCTCGCGTGGCATACTTGCCTTAGCGCAGGCAGACTTCGAGCAGCAGGTCGACCGCATCCTGAGTATCTCCTCCGATGCTGAGGCCAAGCATGAGAAGGCCGTGATGCAGAGCTGGAGGCAGTGGGCGCAGGCAGCTTTTGCGGCTGGAGCCAAGGGAGCTCACCGATTCATGAAGCCCAAGGCTCTCCAGGAGATCGTGGACGGAGGCAATGGGCTACAACATGGGTACGTACTGGCTGATCGTAAGCTTGAGTATTGGGAAAGCTTCTGGGTGCGGCATGGCGGTGAGCTGGCTCGCCGACCTGTTGATGCTGACACTTGGGAGCAGCTGCCAAGGCTTGAGGCGGCCGACGTACTCAAGGCAATCCGTTGTTTCTCTTGGCAGACAGGCGTCGGGCAGATCAACATCGCGCCCAGGGCCATGGAGCACCTCTCCCACGGGGCGCTGACGGCTATGGCGCGCCTCTTCGAGCGGTGCGAGCACCTCCTGCTGTGGCCAGACGGCAGATTCCTCTCGAAGCTCGTGAGACTCCCCAAGCCAGGGGGTGGGGAGCGCCTGATTGTGCTGATGAACACGCTGGTCAGGATCTGGGGACGGGCGAGGCGGCCTGTCTCGGCAGCGTGGGAGAAGGCCCATGCGCTACCAGAGGTCTGGGGCCACACTGGAGGCAAGTCGTCGAGTGATGCGGCCTTTGATTTGGCGCTCACCAAGGAGATGGCGACCCTGTGCGATGACGACGCCATCATTGTGCTGCTGGACATGCTCAAATGCTACGAGCTGGTCAGGCATGATGCCATTTTGTTGGAGTGCAGGGCCAGTGGATACCCTATGCGAATGGCGTTCATGCTTGTGCAGATGTACCAGCAGCTGCGCTCGGTGCACTCGTATTCTTCGTATTCAGTGGCGCGCAGGGCGTATCAGGGCATCCTGGCAGGCTGCACCCACGCCACTACGCTTCTCATGGTGTTGTTGACTCGCAGCATTCGCCAGACGATGTCGGTCGCTCCTCAGGTTCAGCCCAAGGACTTGGTGGACGACGTCGCGCTGTGCTGGGTCGGCAACGACCCGAGCGGGGTGCGAGAAATGGCCATTGCCACTCGTGCTTTCTGCAGGGCTGTCCGGCCCCTCGGGCTGGTGCTGCAGATGGATAAGTCTGGGCACCTTACGACGTCCAGGCGCACCAGCTACCACTTTCAGAAGTACGCCAGGCTGCTGAAGATCGCTGGCAAGAGGCACATGCGGTATCTTGGCCACGACCTAGCTGGGTCGTCGGCCACAAGGGCCGTGCAGAAGGGACGCCTGAAGGCCATGCACGGAAAGAAGGCCAGCGTTCGAGCACTGCAGAAGGGAGCAGGACGACAGCGGGCGGCTCGGCTCTGGGCCACGGGTGTGCTGCCATCCGTGGGGCACGGAGCCACGGTCAGCGGCATCAGCGACACGGAGCTGCAGCAGATGAGGACCATGGCTGGCGTCTTCTGTGGCTACAAAGGGTCGGGCTCCCTGACGCTGTACCTGGCCGCGCAGCAGTGGAGCTTCGACCCCATATTCCACGCTACCTTCAGCATCGTGGGGCAGTACGCGGCGTGGGTGTGGGATGGGCGTGTGACGCTCTCCCGACTGCAGCGGGCCTGGATGGGCTTGCGTGACTCCTGGGAAGCCCGCCACACTCACGTCACGTGGGCCAGTGCGCAGGGCCCGCTTTCGGCCCTGTGGTTGTCCCTCAGGAGAGTCAACTGGAACATGGCAAGTTCTACAATCTTGGTTGACGATGAGGGCCTGCATATCAGTTTGCTGCAGTATTGTCCCAGTGAGGTGCTGTTTTTCCTGCGTCGCAGCCTCGACCGTTGGCAGAGCCATCGTATCCTCGACCAGCTGCCTGAGGCGCCCCCAGCCGATGGTGACGGCAGGCGGCAGCAGCATGTGTGGCTTCGTGCGCTTCGACTGGGACACGCCTCCTTGGCGCCTGGCCACAGAGGGGCTCTGGCCAAGCTGCAGTCCAACGGGTTCTGGTCGCCGCAGCGCCGCATGCAGGCTGGCTACGGCGGCGACGGTTCGTGCGAGTTCTGCGGGGAGGCCTGCTGCGACCTCGAGCATGAGATCTTCGGCTGCACGGTATTGCATCAGCAGCAGGAGGACGAGGAGACGGAGCCGTACCCCGAGGAGGTGGCCAAGAGGAGGAAGGACATCCTGGAGGCAGCCCCGTGGCGCGACGGGGGCCAGGTGCAGGACTTCTCGGCCGTCGACGTGCTCTACGCGCTGCCCCTGAGGCCTGCTTTCAGGCCGCTGCCTGCACGTGCTCAGGCTGAGCGCGAGTGGGGGGCGATCGACATGCCGTGGCCGTCGAAGTTGTACGGGGACGGGTCCTGTCTTGAAAGTGATTTCCCTGAGGAACGGCGCTGTGGCTGGGCCGTCGTAGCATTGACCCGAGACCTGTGGCCATGCAAAGCTTTGTTCGGGAGCCTGGGGGGCCCTATCCAGACGGTGCCCAGGGCCGAGCGCGTTGCTGGTCTCAAGGCCCTGCAGAGGGCCCAGAGGCCAGCCACGTACGTGACTGATCATTTACAGCTGCAGGTCGAGGGAATGGCCTGGGAGGGTCGTCATGCTTCTGCCAGAGCGCCTCACGCGTCCATCTGGCGGAGCATCCACGAGCTGTATAGAGGCGACCCTGTCAGGCCCGTGTTTGTTTGGACGAAGGCCCATCGGACCGTCCTCGAGGGGTTTGAGGCCTGCCTGGCCTCCCAGGAGCCCCTGGAGCATTTTTTCGGTAATATGTGGGCTGATGTTTTCGCCCGCGTGGCAGCGGCTGATTTCCTTGGATCCACCTCCGTGGTCAAGGCTCACAAATTTTCTCTGCTTCGGGCCCAGGACACGATGCGTTGTCTGGCCTGGGCTGCCGAGCGCGTGGCCCGCCTCTCCACCCCGATACTCCGTGCGCCTCCGAAGGCTGTCTTTCGGCCCCGCCGTCCGCGGCGGCCGACCGATCACGACTTTGTGGTCTTCGCTGGGGGAGCTATTCGATGTCGAGCCTGCTGGAGGCTTGCAGCGACGGCCTCGTCGTTGAAGTCTCTGGCCTCCCGTGCATGCGACCCCCAGGAGGTCGGGCCAGGACACCAGGTCCAGGCCTTGGATCGAGTTTTGATCTGTGTTAAGTGCGGGGCGCACGCTGTGCGCCCCAATCGGCTGTCGGTCGGCCTGTCTCGAGCGTGCAAGAGGGCTGGGACGGGGTCGGCGGGAGCTGGGAGTGGGGGGGACGGAGCTATCGCGTCGATGCTCGAGCTGGCTCGAAGGGGCCTGCATCCCAAGACGGGCGAGCCCCTCGAGCCGCTCGTCTTCTCGGAGCTCGGGGTGCCTGCGATGCCGCAGCAGGCGCCCGAGCCCGAGGCACCTGACTAGTGGGCGGAAGTGCTGGCGGGGGGCGCGGTGCGAGTGGGGACTGCCCGGCGTTGCGCCGTTAGTGACCCTCGCACCGTTGCTCCCCAGCCCCGCGCACGGAAGGAGCAGATCCGCTGCACTTAAGGGCCCCTTAAGTGCAGCGGGCTGTCTTGGCCTCCATCGCGTCGATGCTCGAGCTGGCTCGAAGGGGCCTGCATCCCAAGGCGGGCGAGCCCCTCGAGCCGCTTGTTTTCTCGGAGCTCGGGGTGCCTGCGATGCTCAGCAGGCGCCCGAGCCCGAGGCACCTGAATAGTGGGCGGGTGCGGGCGGGGGGCGCGGTGCGAGTGGGGACTGCCCGGCGTTGCGCCGTTAGTGACCCTCGCACCGTTGCTCCCCTGCCCCGCGCACGGCGCGGAGAGCGCCCCTTGTTGGATGAGGGCCCTCTCTCGTTCTTTTTTTCGAGGCGTGTTCGTGATTCACCTGCACGCTCTCGGCACTGTCCTCACTGGCCTCGCTATCACCCGAAAGGTGGGCCGATCGGTATCCTTGTTTGATGCATCGCGATGCGGATCGCACATCGCCCACAACCCCACGATTTCTGAGGGGGGAAGCGTGGCCCACTTCGTTCGGGAGGCCCCGAACGAACTGAATCCCACCTCCCCTCTGAGAAATCGTGAGGTGGTGGGGTATGATTCGCATGTGGCCCCCATGCAGGCTAAGATGCGCCTCTTCCGCAGCCATTTTGGCTCGGGCGGGGGGCGGTTCGGAGCTCAGCCGCGGCGGGCGTCTGAGGCGCAGCAGCCGTGCGTCGGCGGGCGGCCGGCCCATGGCAGCGGCGGTCGCCGCCGAGCAGCCCGCCTCCGTGCAAGAGGCTGTGGCCACGAACCTGCTGGAGCGGCTGGACACGAGGAACAAAAGAGGTACCTAAGCAGAAACCGTCGGAGGTCCGCGCTGGTTTCTCGAGTCGGCGCTGGGCGCCCCCCCCACCCCTGGCGCGCGGAGCGCGCTGGGGGCGGCGCTTGAAGCGCCGCCAGGGGTCGTCGAGGATTTTCAAACAAACAAAAGCCTGACCCTGATAACATACTGGAGACGTGGCCTCACTGAGGTCCCCGTCTTTGCATGAGGGATAGACCTGGGCGGTCTGGTTCTTCGGAGGAAAAAAAAAACTATGATTCTGGCCCTCCTAACTTAGGCCCCCTCGCAAAGGGTGATGGGGAACTTGTATTGCTCATCGAGGGGGCCCCAGCGCCGATCCAAGAAATCCGCGCGGACCGTCGAAGGCTCATGTTTATGCCATCATTTGTTCCCCGACGGACGAGGCGGCTGCGGAGGCGGGCGGCGCGGCGGCGCACCCCGCCGCGCCAGCTGTGCAGTGCCCGGCGGGCCACGGGCTCGTCTGCTTGGTGGGGCGGCCCGGCAGCTGCGACGCGTGCGGGGGCATGGTGCACCAGGTCGGGGGCGTCCCGATGATACCAAAGAGCTCTCAAGCTGTGGTTGCGCAAGGCTTCCGCCTGGCTCTAGGACGTGTCGTGCGACTTCTAGACTCGAGCCTCGGTGGCTACGGTTCGCAGCACATTCACGCGATGACTCGTTCGTGCATACCTGTCGTGCAAACCATGTGCAATCACGAGCTGCAGTGGCAACGATGATCGGCTCAAGTGTGATAAATTCATGCATACCTACACACCTGCAGCAACTCATGCAAATCATATGCAATCACGAGCCACAGTGGCAACGATGCTCCCCAGAGTTCGTTGCCCCTCATCTTATTTCAGTACGTCCCCATGCCGCCCCCCGGTCCGCGCACATGCCTCGGGCCATGATCTGCGGCCCCCCCTCTTGGACGCCCCCCTCTTGGACGCCTCAGACCAGGGGCAGCTCGTCTTCGAGTGCGGGGCGTGCAACTACTACGTGTGCCAGAGCTGCCGGCCCATCGCGCACTGCAAGAGGGGCCACAAGTTGCGGACCGCCGCGGCCATCGCTGGCAGGTGCGACGGCTGCAGCAGGGCTCTGAAGGCCGGCGAGGTTGTGATGGATTGCCGGGAGTGCAACTGGTTTTTGTGCCGAGTGTGCCACCCGGTGACCCAGTGCCCCATGGGCCACAGGCTGCAGAAGTGGGCTTCCCAGTCCCCGGGAGCTTGCGACTCCTGCTCCAAGGGCGTGCCGAAGGGCAGCATGATCATGGACTGCCGGCGCTGCAACTGGTTCCTCTGCGAGGCCTGCCGCCCGACGAGCAAGGCCACGGCCCAATTCCGCGTGCCGGCAGTACCGCGGGTGCTCCCGCGGTGCAGCGCGGGGCACACCATGCAGCCGTTGGGGGCCAAGGCGGGTAGCTGCGATGGCTGCGGTAGGCTCGTCAAGGACAAGGAGCCAGTCATGAGTTGCGAGGCCTGCAACTGGTACTTGTGCAGGTCGTGCCGCCCCGTCAGGCACTGCCCCGAGGGACACGACCTCGAGGCCGAGATGGCGCGGGCTGGCAAGTGCGACTGCTGCGCGAGGAAGGTTCAGGACAACGAGATGGTCATGCAGTGCCGCGAGTGCAACTGGTACCTCTGCAGCACGTGCCACATCACGCGGCGCTGATCTCAGTGCCACCACGGCGGCGGCACGCCATCGGGGGTCTAATTCATCTTAGGTGTGCGACTGGGAGCGTTCCCCGCCTCGGACAGAGAGAGAAGATGGCACAACCCCGCCCAGGGCTTGAGCCAGGGGGTGCTCCGAGGCGGTCATCAACCAGCGCAGGTCGAGCTCAATCGAAGAGGCTCCTCCCCCCCTGGCCCGCACTGTCGGGCCCTCGGCTCCACGCTGTCCACATGCTGATTGTCGCCCCTGCAACCAGGCCCCACTTTCGGTAGCCAACACTTTGCTGCTCCTCTCCCACGGAGGATCAGCTCTTCCTCCTCCTCCTGATGATGCTCCTCCTCCTCCTCATCATCACTATCTTAATAATTGTCCTCTTGCCTCCCTCCTCTTCCGCCTCCTTCTCCGCCTCCTCCTTCCTCCTCCTTCTCCTCCTCCTCCGCCTCCTCCTCATCCTACTCCTCCTCCTCCTCCTCCTCCTCCTCCTGCTCCTCCTCCTCCTCCTCCTGCTCCTCCTACGGCTCCTCCTCCTCGTCCTCCTCCTCCTCATCTTGATCCTGCTCCTCCTGATCCTCCTGCTCCTCCTGCTCCTCCTGCTGCTCCTCCTCCTCCTCATCATCATCAGCATCATCATCCTCATCTGCTGCTCCTCCTCCTCCTCCTCCTCTTCCTCCTCCTCCTCATCATCATGATCATCATCAGCATCATCATCATCCTCCTCCGCCTTGAACGTGTAGGCTGGACTGTGGTTAGCGGCACTCTGTGGCGTGATCACCGTGATCAAGACATTCGTGTGGACCTGTTCAGCCTTGCGTTGCTCGAGGGCCAGTTGGCACAAGCTATGCAGAGGATGCTCGAGTGCAAGCTAGCTGATAAGCAGGAGTTGCCAGCTGGAGATCGCTTGACATACGACTTCATTCGGGGCGTTGCGCGAGAACGCTCTACGAAGTATTCCAAGTACCAGAAGTTTCCTGTTCGAACGAGTGCGTGCCAGGGATTGTGGACCAGGAGTCGAGCCCAAGAGCGAGGCTATGACACAGACGGCCTCTGCAGTTGCGGGCAGCTCGACACAGTGCACCACCGTCTGTGTTCATGCACGCGTGCTGATGCAATAGCAGTTCAAGCTGAAAGTGAAGTGAGTGCTGAGTTCATCCAGGAGGGATTGGGCAATGATGGCGACCTGCGCTACAACACGGGGGCTTTCGCCTACGAGGAGGAGCTGCTGGCGCCGCTGAATGGTGGGGCCCAAGTGCATTTGCTTGATAGTGAAGGCCACGTTGCGGCAGGTACGATCGAGGACATGTGTAGTAATCTCGATGGCAGCGTCCAGGTGATCGAGTTCGCCGTCGACGGATTCTGCAGCGTGCCTCTGCTCGATGCCGCACGCCGTGCTGGTTGGGCCGTCGTGTTGCTCGATCCGCAGAGCAGCACTCCGATTCGCGTGATGATCGGCGCTGTGCCTGGGTCGGTGCCGCAGCGGTCTGCGATGGCCGAGCATCTGGCGCTGGCGTTCGTGGGCCAAGTGGCGGACCGACCTGCTGACGCACTCGCAGACTACATGGCGGCAGCGCGGGGGGCTGCCAAGAGTCCGAGTGAGCAGCTTCGAGCAGGTGCGTATTACAGTTGCGTGAAACTGTTCGCTCAGAGGGTGCTTGGACATCACCATGTGCGATCGGTGCGACATGTCAAGGCGCATCAGACTGCTGAACAGTATGCACGTTCGGCAGATGTGGAGAAGCGCCTGACGGATGCCAAAATCTCTGCAACTGTTCATGCAAAACGGGGAGCCCAGCTGCACGAGGCGCTACTTCACGAATTGGATTGTCAGAGTGATGACGGGTTGCGTGTGTCACAGCACTTCGTCAAGTTGGCTGTCGCCATCCTGCCGCTGTTCGAGAGAGAGGAGCAGTGGACCAAGACCGTCTGAGCGCCGAGCACATGTGCAGCGTGCATTATGGCACTAGTGGCACGGCACGCCGTGTGGATAATAGTGAAGTAAGTGTTTGTGCATAGCGCGTGCTGGTCACACTAAGCCGCTAACAGGATGTAGAGGCATGCCTGCGTACCTAGCTGCTTTAGTGAAGAAACCTTTTTAGGGTACACGCGGTACGCGCTGACTGCTGTGAACCAGGGGGTAGGAACCCAGCTGATCCCAGCTGTTCTAATCCAGTGCATGGACGTAGTAGGTGTGGCGCCTGGGCTCATCAGTCCAGGCGCAACAAGAGTGCGTAGAGAGCGTGAGCCCCCCCACCCGTACGTAAGGGGCTTGACGTTTTCACCGGTTTGCGTAAAGGAGTGAGCCCACACAAGAGGTTCGCTCGACAGGTTGATGATGCCCTCCCTGCTCGGCGAGGATGCCCGCGGTCGAGACCACCCGAGTCTTGACCCCCCAAGTCCGAGGCGCCGTCATCGTCCGAGTCCTGCGCGGCTGCCCTCGCCGAGAGTGTTCACGAGGCGCCGCCGTCGTTTGAGACTCGAGTGGATGCCTTCGCCGAGCGAACCCGACAGCAGGAAGCTGCTCACACGTAGTCCCCCCCTCTTGCTGGCCAAGGCGCCGAACATTTTGCCTTGTGGGCACGCGCCTGGGCGATTCTGTTGCAGGCGTTTTTGTTGGCAGAAGCCGTCATCCTTTTTATAGTTTCAGTTTTTGAGTATTCCTCCTCCTCCTCCTCCTCCTCCTCCTGTTGTTGCTCATCCTCCTCCTCCTCCTCCTCCTCCTCCTCCTCCTCCTCCTCCTCCTCCTCCTCCTCCTCCTCCTTTTGTTGCTAGCCGCCGCGGGGCCCGAGGGGGGGCGTGGTGGAGCGCGTTTCGCAGCGGCTTTAGTCCCGCCGAGCAACGGCTGCCATGGTAGCATGAGGCTGCTGCTGCCCTACAGAGTTCTCGGCAAGCCCTTCGTCGGGAAGCTGCTCGGCACGATCAGCCGCGACTTCGAGCTTCAGCATCCAGGGGCTGACCTGATCGTCGAGGTCTGGGAGGCTTCTGGGGGTGCGAGGAGGCCGTGGGTACCTGCCCACGTGGACCAGGAGACGCCCGAGGTGTACCGACGCGAGTTCCAGGAGGAGCAGCAGCGGGACGCCAACAGGAAGAAGGTCATGGCCGGGAAGGCTTCTCTGCCTTCGAAGTCGACACCGGTGCCGCACAACCTGGGGAAAAACTCCTGCTTCAGGGTGCCGATCTGGAAGTGCAACAAGTGTGCATACAAGAACTTCGGGTTCAGGACCACTTGCGAGGAGTGCGCTAGGCCTCCGCCAGCGGCCACAGTGGAGCTGCAGAAGGAGACCTTGAAGGAGGAGGAGAAGGAGCCGGTCAGCTTGAGCAACGAGCAGGCCGTGTCGTCGGACCCCAGCCTGAGGGAGGTTCTGAAGACGCATGCCACGAAGAACGAGGAGGAGTCGCCAGCGGACTGGGACCCGTACCTGGTGGTCAACAAGGAGTACCAGAGCATCAAGAACCAGCAGGATAAGATGGTGAACCAGTCAAGCGAGGAGAAGAAGGTGGAGGACCTGCTCAACCAGCTGGACCGAGAGATCTCGGCGTGGGTTGGCCTAGCATCGGCGAGTCGTGCCAGGTCGAGTGCTACACCATAGGGAGCAGCGGCGACGTGATCGAGACGTACCAGCACAAGTGCATCGACAAGACCTTCGTTCATTGGCGGAGGGTGGCTGCGCGCGGAAGCCAGGCCCTCGAAGATGACGCAAAGAAATCGGACATCGACGGGGGGACCATGTTGAACAAGAACATCTTGGAGGACAGTCCTGGTGCGGGCCTGACCTTTTCTCCTGATGGTCTTTCGGACGCTGATTCGCAGGTCGTCGGTAGCGGCGGCTGCTTCGATGATCCAGCGGTCGGTAGCGACCCCAGGTTTGACCTCCCTGGTCCCCCGCCGTTCCCGAAGCTAGGGGTAGACCCCGGCCTGTGGGGCTCGGGCGCCGCCGAGGCGGAGGCTGACGTCGAGGGCGCCGGCGCTGATCAGGAGCAGTCCGACCCTGGGCCCACAGTTTTGGATTCGGAGTCTGACGACCGCATGCAGGAAGGACTCCGAAGTATGCTTCAACTTCATCTTTCGCTTCCACGGGGCTCTGGGTCATTTCGGCGATCTTTCTAACACTGAGCGCCAGAATCTCAAAGGACAGCCTGAAGAGGATCGACGACGACTAAGCTCGCGGCTGCGTGGGCCCAGGCGTCCTCTTCAAGCTCGCTGGGCACTGGCTCAGCTCGGTATTTCGGCGTTGGTCCGAGGTCCCTTCGGCTAGTTCTCCGTCGTGCCATCGGGTACGGCACGGCGCCTCGGTGATGGCCCGAGGCGCGCTCGGCCTGCGCGCCAGGCTCCGTGGACATGGAGCGTGTAATCAGAGACACTCCTCTTGTTGCTCCTCCTCCTCCTCTTCCTCCACCTCCTCCTCCTCCTCCTCCTCCTCCTCCTCCTGTTGTTCCTCCTTGTCCTCCTCCTTCTCCTCCTCCTCCTCCTCTCCCTCCCCCTCCTCCTTCTCCTCCTGCTCCTTCTACACCTCCTTCTCCTCAACATCCTCTTCCTCCTCCCCCTCCTCCTCTTCCTCCTCCTCCTTGTCCTCCTCCTGCTCCTCCTCATCATCATCATCATCATCCTCATCATCATGCTCTTCTTCTTCCTCCTCCTCCTTTTCCTCCTCCTGACTTCTCCTCCTCCTCATCACCATCCTCCTCCTCCTCCTCAACCTCCTCCTCTCCTCCTCCTCCTCTTCCTTTTCCTTTCCTTTCCTCCTCCTCCTCCTCCTCCGCCTCCTCGCCTCCTCCTCCTCTGATCCTCCTCCGGATCCTGATCCTGCTCCTCCTCCTTCTCCTCCTCCGCCTCCTCCTCCTCCTCCCTCCCCCTTCTCCTCCCCCTCTCCTCCCCCTCCCCCTCCTCCTCCTCTTCCTCCTCCTCCTCCTCCTCCTGCTGCTCCTCCTTGTCCTAAACCCCGGTTGCTCTCCTCCACCTCCCCCTTTCCCTCTTCCCTCCCCCTCCCACCTCACACCTACCTTACCATAAGCAGCCGATCGTAACGACGCTGCTGTCCGAGGGAAAATTCGGGAACGACCCTGGAGAGGCAACGAGGGAGCACCGACACGGCCGTCCTCGGAGGCTTCCGTGGGCTTCTCCCCGTGCTAGACCGTCACGGGGCCAGCGGAGGATCAGCCCGGAGAGCCCATCGGGGGCCGCCCACCGACGGGCCGGTTCGTGGCTTCGTGTCTCTTTCGGAGTGCAGGCGAGCCTTCGGGGCTCGGGGTCGGGGGCGGGCGTGGGTCTCCGTGCAGCTTGTTAGGTGCAAGTGAGAGCCGTTCACGGAGCGGCGTCGAGCAAAAACGAGGGAACGGCACACACACACATACACACAGACGCACAGACACACACACACACACACACACATAAGCACACACACACACACGCACACGCACACACACACACAGACGCACAGACACACGCACACAACCAAACAAACAAACAAACAAACAAACGAACAAACAAACACACACACGCACACACACGCGCGCACGCACACAGGCCCTGGCAAAGCGCGGTGGCGGACCATCAGCGCCAGTCTAAAGATGCTCATATGTTTTCCCCCGAGGTGCTGACGGCGACGAGTTGAGTAAAGCCTCTTGGGTTACTCCTGCGTTCAAGTGATGCCACTATTTGTCATTCACCTCGGGCTGCTCCGCCTTGACACCTCTCGTCGTCCCGCGTGTTCATTGGCTACGCCTGTGTAGTGTCTTAGCTTGCTTGCGTGCCACGGACCTGGCACCGATTCCGCGCTGCAGCAAGGGTGGGGGACCCAAGAGCTCAAAATTGCAGAAGCCGAAACCTTGGGAGGTCCGCGCAGATGTCCTGGATCGGCGCTCTGTACCTGGCGCGCGGAGCGCGCCACGGGGCGGCGCCAGAGGGGTCCGGCTCCGATCCGGCAGGTCCGCACGGTCCTCCGAAAGCTCATGTTTGTGCCGTCTGCTGTTCCCTCGGGTGCGTGGCCATCTTCTTCGCCAACCCAGGGGAGGATGGGGGGAGGATGGGGGGCAGCAGGAGGAGGAGGAGGAGGAGGAGGAGGAGGAGCAGGAGGAGCAGGAGCAGGAGGAGGGAAGATGGGGGAGGAGGAGGAGGAGGAGGCGGAGGAGGAGGAGGCGGAGGAGGAGGAACAGGGGGAGGAGGAGCAGGAGGAGGAGGAGGAGGCGGAGGAGGAGGAGCGGACCCACACCTGGGGCCGCCGCCAGCAAGCCGTGGCCATCTTCTTCGCCAACCAGGACGTCCCGATGGGCGCGGCGGACGGCGGCGCGGCGCCGCCCGCGGAGGAGGCCGCCGCGGGGGCCGTCGCCAGTCAACCGGCGCCGGCCTGGCGGGGGCCTCGGGCTGTGCCGCGCGCGAGGAGAAGGAGGACGAGAGGAAGGAGGAGGAGGAGGAGGAGGAGGAGGAGGAGGAGGAGGAGGTGGAGAGGGAGGTGGAGAAGGACGAGGAGGAGGAGGAGACAGTCGAAGAATAAGAAGCGCGATAAACATAAACTGTTGGCGCTCCGCGCGGATTTCTTGGATCCGCGCCGAGGCCCCCCCGGCGGCGCCTCCGGCACCGCCACTGGCGCGCTCCGCGCGCCAGGGAGGGGGGGGGTCCAGCGCAAATCCAGGAAATCCGGGCGGAGCGCCAAATGTTTACGTGTATGTAGTTTTTTCTTTCTCTAGTCGGAGTAGGAAAAGGTACCGATGCTGCTATCTTTGCCTCATTGTCGCCGTGGTGGGCCTCCCTGGAGGTTCTCGTCGCCACGGCTGGGGTCGCCTCGAAAGTCTAGCCTGACCATATCCCGGGAGAGGTCCGAGGAGTAGCGGTCTCAGTACTTTTTGGTTCCCCCAAGGAGGAGGAGGAGGAGGAGGAGGAGGAGGAGGAGGAGGAAGAGAAGGAGGACGAGGAGGAGGAGGAGGACAGAGACAACACTGCGATCTGTCGATTGAAGTTCGCCGGTTGCAAAAAGGATGACAGAGGACGGAGGACGAAGGAGGAGAAGGAGGAGTCGGAGGACCAGAGTGAACCCAAGATGTACCAGAGATGCTGCAAGTAACCGTGCTGCCCCAAGTCCATACCTCACGAGTAACTACAAGCTTCTTCCTAAACTGATGCAAGTTTTTGAGACGAGCGGTGCGCGGCGCTGAGGCGAGAGCCCTAGTCAGAGAACGACCTGTGCTCCACCCTTCAAATTGCTGCAATCGTTTACGAAGAAGTCACGCGGCGCCAAAGCGAGGGCCCGGTTTCGAAGTTGACCCCCCCCCCTTCCCTGTGACCTGTTGCCGGCTGCTCGGACGACTGCGCCCGGCGCCAAGGCCAGAGCCCCACCTTGAAAACGATCCCCCCGTCCCCCATCCGTCCCAGCAGCAGCTGCCTGCGCTCCACACGACCGCGCACGGCACGGAGGCGAGAGCCCCCTGTTGAAAACGACCCCCCTCCCACCGCGGCTGCCCCTCTCCACCGCTCGCGGCGTCCCAGGGCCCCGGCGGCCAGCTCCGCCGCCGTGGCCGGGCGCAGCACCGAGGCGCACGCGGGACCCCTGCCAGCCTCGCGACGCGACGGCATGGCCGGGTCGCGCGACACCTCGGCGGAGGGTTTTTGTGGGCGATTCTTGGCCATCGGGCAAGCGGGGGTCCCTCACCAGGCCTCGGGCCTGCCAAAGCGCGTCTCGGGACGCAGAGCCGGTCCCCGGGAAGGGGCCCATACCTCTGGGGAGCCACGCTGCGAGAGGCACACGAGGTCGAATGTGTGTGGGATGGGCACTCCCAAGTTCTCCCGAGGAGGCTCGGTGGAGCCATGGTTCTGCGGCTCTGCTGGGCTCCCGCGGGCGGCGGTTCCTGCCGAGCTCCTCCTGAAGGGGCCTTGCAGAAGCATCTTGGCGCCGTGGGCCGCGGAAGAAGGACGAGGAGGAGGAGGAGGAGGAGGAGGAGGAGGAGGAGGAGGGTGTCCGCTTGACCCGTATTGTGAGGCCCAGCAGGTCGGTGCCTAAGGTCAAGCATACGCAAGTGCGCCCTATCTGAATTCACGTGCGGGCAGCGGATCATCGTCCCCTGATGCCGTCGAACAGAAACAGAACAGGAGGAGGAGGAGGAGGAGGAGGAGGATGGGGGCCGCCTTGGGGTCCTCTTCAGGCGTGGGCCCTCGTCAGGGACCCACGGGCGGTCTTGAGCCGCCTTGTGGGCCGAAAAGATTTGTCGGGACGGACGGAGCGGGTGGCAATAGTGGGTGCGCGTCTGGGGGGAAGGGGGGCGTCGAATGAGCGGCTTGAACAAGGAACACTGACTTTTCAAAAGGAGCTCGGTCGTTCCTTAGGCTTGCATGCGTTGTTTATCGCTCCGTCTGCGTTATTTTTGGTTGATCGTTCCTTATACGTTATTCCCTGGAACAAAGGGGCTTAGTTCCGTGTGTATCGTTTCTTAGGTCAGGCCGATGCCTGTATAATATGGCGTACCCTACACGATCGCCAATTAGCATTTCCCAACGCGCCCCGTCGCGCAAGGACACGATGGCGGATCCCTTGTCACTAGGGGCCCTGCCAGGTCACAGCTCTTCCATCTGGAACGCAGTCTGGACACGGCTCAAGGCGCTAGCCGGGTTCTTGTTTGGGATGGGTTCGGTGACCTGTCTTGATGGGAGCCGCATGTATTCGTAATTCCTTTTTCTGGAGTGCACTGGCGTGCGTTAGCGTCTGGTAATCGATGAGAAAGCGGCGGTTTGGTGTCGACCAGCGTTGACTCAGGGTCGACTCGCGTCGATCCCCGTCGGCTAGCGTCGACTCGCAAGCGCCAGCGAGACGGCATGGGAGGCCC
>CAUYUJ010007903.1:227500-230000 GCA_963575745.1 Prorocentrum cordatum
GACTACTACTGCTATGACTAAGATCACTACTACTACTACTACTACTACTGCTACTACGACTTCTACTACGACTACAACTACTACTGCTACGTCTGCGACTACAAAGATGACGAATACGATTACGACTGTGACGATTACCAGCAGTATTATCTCTGCTACTATCACCACTACTACGAGTACTACGTTTTCGATTACTACTAATACGACGATCACTAATACTACGACGACTACTAGTACTACTACTAATGCTACAACTACTACGATTACTACAACTACTACTACGATGACGACTACTACTGCTACTTCTACGCCTACTACTATTATTTCTACGACTACTACGCTACTACTACTTCCCCATATTACGACTACGACTACGACTACGACTTGTATTATTATTACTACTATTACTACTACTACTTCTACTACTACTACTATTACTACTGCTACTACTACTACCACTACTACCACTACTACTACTATTCCTATTACTACTACTTCTTTTACTACTGTTACTATTCCTATTGCCACGGCCACTACTAGTACTACTAGTTCCATTTCTACTGGTACTACGGCTACTACGACTGCTACTACTACTACCACTGCTACTACTACTTCTACTACTACTACTACGGCTACGATTATTACTAGCACTGTCATTTGTTACTAGTACCATGATCTCCCGTTTCATTACCATCACGCATATGGTTACGTCTACTACTGCTACTACTATTACAGTTACGGCCATTATTTCTACTAGTACCAGTATTTCTAAGGCTACGTCGGTTACTACTACTACTACTACTACTACTACTACTACGACTCCTCCTACTACTATTGCGACTAGTAACTCTAAGACCACGACGACTACGACTATTATTGCGACTACACCTACTACTACTACTACTACTACTACTACGACGATTACTACTACTACTACTACTACTACTACTGCTACCACTACTACTACTACTACTATTACCACGACTACTACTACTACGATTAATATTACTGCTACGACTACCACTACAACTACTACTACTACTACGACTACTACTACTACTACTGCGACTACTACTACTATTACTAATACCGCTACTACCACCACTACCACGACAACGACTACTACTACTGCTACCACTACGACTACGCCCACTACTACTACTACTACTACTACTACTACTAGTACTACCCTACTACTACTACTACTACTACTACTACTACTACGACGACGCTGTTATTATTATTCCGATTCCTATTACTACGACTACTACTACTACTACTACTACTACTACTACTACGACGATTACTACTACTACTACTACTACTACTGCTACTACTACTACTACTACTATTATTACTACGACTACTACTACTACGATTAATATTACTGCTACGAGTACCACTACAACTACTACTACTACGACTACTACTACTACTGCTACTACTACTATTACTAATACCGCTACTACCACCACTACCACGACAACGACTACTACTACTGCTACCACTACGACTACTCCCACTACTACTACTACTACTACTACTACTACTACTACTACTACTAGTACTACCCTACTACTACTACTACTACTAATACGACGCTGATATTATTATTCCGATTCCTATTACTACTACTACTACTACTAATACTACTACTACTACTACTGTTGCTACGACTATTACGACCGATATTATTACTACTACTACTACTTGTATTACTACTACGACTACGCCCAATACCCTTCTATTATTACCATTGCCACGACTACCACCACTACTACTATTACTGCGACTACTACTACTTGTACTACAACGAATACTACTACTATACTACTACTACGACGACCACAAGTACTACTACTACTACTACTACTACTACTACCTCTACGGCTACTACAACGACGACTATGATTACAACTACTACTACTACTTCAAGTTATAATACTACTAAGACTACGGTGACTACTAGTTTTATTGCTGCTAGTATTTCTGCCACCACTACTACTACTATTACTACTACTACTACTACTACTACTACTACTACTGCTACTACTACTACGACTACGACTACTACAACGACGACGACTACTACTACTACTACGCCTACTACTACTACTACTACTACTACTACTACTACCACTACTACTACTACTACGACTACTACTACTACTACTACGGCTACTACTGCTAGTACGACTACTACTACTACTACTACTACTGCTACCATTATTCTTATTACTATTACGACTACTACTACGACTACCTCTACTACCCCTACTGCTGTTATTACGATTACTTTTTCTACTACTACAATTATTGCTACTACTAAAATTACTACTACTACTACTACTACTACTACTACTACTACTACTACTACTGCTACGTCTACTACTACTACTACTACTACTACTACGATTGCTACGTGTACGACTACAAAGGTGACGCATACGACTACGATTACAACTATCACTAGCAGTATTATTATCACGATGGCTACGAC
>CAUYUJ010007903.1:235000-260000 GCA_963575745.1 Prorocentrum cordatum
CGCGCTGCTATCTGGCCTGCCAGGCCCTTCAAGCAGACGACATGCGCCATATGCTCGACTGCCCCGTGTTTTCGTTTTTGTCCCTCTCCCTCCCGCTTCTGCCAGCCACGTTCTTCTCAGGTGACAACCCTTCCCGAATTCGTTTATCGAAGTTTCGGCCGATGCCGCGTGAAGCTTGTCTTCCTGCCATATTGTACGTCAATGGGGCTTTCACTGTTTACCACGACCTCAAACGTTCCACACCCACTCATCCTAACACATTGTCGGCCATGAGTGCGCGACTACACCAGCAAACTCGCCGGTGCGATGCGCTCGCTCCGCTGGTGGGCATGCCTCTTGAAGTGCCCCTTGCGTGGTGCCAGTGCCCTGGTCCGTGAGCGTCTCGGTGGGACCTTCGGGCTCGTGACGTCCTTGGGCGTTTTCTGCTGTGAGGGGGCAGGATTTGACCGCCTTCCCGCTGGGGCGAAAATGTGGGCGTCTGCAGTAGCCCGCGTCCCCGCCCACTCGTCCTAACATAGTGTAGGCCATGAGTGCGCGATCACACCAGCAAACTCGCCGGTGTGATGCGCCTTCTCCGCTGGTGGGCACGCTCCCCATGCTGCCACAAGGTGGGTGCTTGTGCGATGGGAAGCGTGCGTCGGGATAGTTCCATCGAGGGCAGCGGATTTAAATTACCTCTTTGGACCGGTCTCTTCTCGCCCCTTGCTCTTGAGCGTCCGTCCCTTCGCGCGTGGCTGGGTCGCTCCTCCCTTCCCTGTGGCGTTACGCAGACATGAGCGACGAGACTGTTCCGCTGATGCGATCTAGAACATTGGCAGCTGCATGAAGGCACCGACATATGCACATGGCCTACCAAGTCGACAGAAGGCTTCCGCCGGAAAAGAAGCGCCGAAAGCTCAGGGAAAATTGCGGGGCTCGCGAGGGCAGAGTAATTAAGCCTTCCTTGCAAGCCTTCCCTCCTCCTCCTCCTCCTCCTCCTCCTCCTCCTCCTCCTCCTCCTCCCGCTCCTCCACCTCGTGTGCCAGCCAGGGCCAGGGCCAGAATTGGGAGTCCGCCACCGCCCGGGGGGGGGGGGGGGTTCAGGCTGACCAGCTGCATCGGTGCGAGTTCCTTTTGGGTTCCGCAGCTCGCCGCGGGAGCGCGCCGAGGTGGCACGTGATCTGGCCCGCCGTGGAGGAGCCCCCCGAGGCCCGGCTGCACCGCCTCCACTTCCTCCTCCTGCAGTCCTCCGTTCCTGCCCGCCCTCGCTCCTCCCCTCCGCCTGCTGATCTTCCTCCCCCATCCGTCCTGATCCTCTTTCCCCCTCTCCCCTCCTCCTGATCTTTCCTCCTCCTCCTCCTCCTCCTCCTCCTCCTCTTCCTCCTCCTCCTCCTCCTCCTCCTCCTCCTCCTCCTCCTCCTCCTCCTCCCTCCTCCTCCTCCTCCTCCCTCCCCCCCCCCTCCCCCTCCTCCTCCTCCTCCTCCTCCTCCTCCTCTTCCTCCTCCTTCCTCCTCCTCCTCCTTTTCCTCCTCCTCCTGTCCTTCTTGTCAGCCTTCTTGCCAGAGCAGTTCGGAGAGAGACTGCGAGCGGCTGCGAGGAGGAGGCCGTCAGCGTCGGCGTGTGCAATGACGAGTACTGGGCCTTGGCTGGGCATGGCATCAAGGACATTCCAATCGACCAGAACGGCGCGACCGGCGAGTATATCCACGAGGTTCTCAGGGATTGCGAGAGGCAAGCTTTCTGGGAGGTGCCATCGGGAACCTGTTCGAGCTTCCGGGACATCACAGGCTCCATCTACACCTCCGCGCAGGCGTCGGTTCTCGGAGGGGGTCTGGATCACGGACAAGGGCCACAAGGAGGATTCGCAGAACCAGATCATGACTCCACCGCCGTGTAAGGTGGGGGAAAGTTTCACATCGGCAGCGCCTGAGGCCGAGCTGCCGCCACGCGAGCTTCGGCTTCACTGCGGAGTGTCAGCGGGGCTCGGCGATCGCGCCTTTGGCGGTCCTCAATTTGCAGGACCTGGGCTAGAACACGCAGGACCCGCATGAGCAGGGCAAGGAGAAGGTCATCAGCAACACGTCGTTCATGGGCTTGGACGCGCTGCAGGTGGCGCTCTCCGCGAGGGGAGTGGAAGGAGATGGCGTCTGCCAAGTGCGCGACGGACCAGCGGGGGCATCATCTTCTCGACGGGCGTGGAAAAGGAGCAGATGCAGCTGAAGGAGAACAATGAGGAGGAGAACGAGCTGGATCATTATCAACACAAGGAGCAGAAGGAGTCGCACTCGGAGGGGACGGCCAACAGTGGAACGCAGGAGTCGTTGGGCCAAGAGGGCGTGAACGACTTTGATGTTTCTGCGAGCGGCCGCTTCAGGACTTGCTCGGTTTCGCTTTCGCGGCTCGGCGCAAGCAGGTGGTCTCTGACAAGCCGTTCGAGCACATTTGCGAGGGCGCTGGAGGGCGCGAGCTCAGCCTCAGCAAATGCAGGTGCCACCTCGCCGAGCGCGACACATTGGAGCTCGATGCGCGTTTCGCGGGCCCCGGCAAGCAGAAGACGGAGGCGGCGCGCAACGGCAGCGAGGAACGAGCAGGCGCGCCCGCGGATGCTGGATGGCTCGCGGGCGCCGGCCTTTAGTCGAAGCGGCGCGACAGCAACCGCGCGGCCATGGGCAATGACAAGGCCAAGGGCACGTGCCACGCCGAGTGCGGGGCTCGAGACCTCGAGGCCCTGGCCGAGAGCATCGACGCGGCGAGGCGCGCGGCGTTGGCCAGGAAGCGCTGGGGCCCGAAGCTCAAGGATTACGCAGGCGAGGAGGCCCGGCAGAAGGCGACGGGGGCCTGAGAAGCGCCGATTCGCGGGAGCAGCGGAGCGGCGAAGGCAGGGGGGCCCGCGCCCCCCCAATGTTGGGTTCCCTAATAAGCGCAGGGGGCGCCCCCCCGACGGGGGTCAGCAACGCCTCGTCGTCGCGCCGCGACGGGGGTCGGAGCGCCTCCGGCGCGCGGCGGCTGCCCGCGACGGGGGGGGTCGACGCTGGGCCGTCGGTGGAGGCGGCGAGGCCCGATTTTTTTCCAGAAACTCACAGTGCCCGGCGGGTTGCGCGGGGGCTCGCTCCACTTCCCGCTTCGCCCCAGTTCGCCCTCTCGCCGCGGCTAGCGGCCCCCCAATTTTCAGTCGCCGTCGAGCGACTCCAAGTTTCCGGACTGGGCATCTGCTCGGCCTTGGTGCTTCGGCGCTGATTCGAGGCATTGTCCCGAAGTTTTGAGGGCTGGGCATTGGCTCGGTCGCGCGCGCCGAGGAACTCGCGCTGCGCAGCAGACCCGAGAGACACAGGGCGCATCATCAGCAGCCTTTTCTCCCCACATCGGAAGGGGGCTCGACTGCGGCGCCGGCCAGGCCAATCTTCTCCTGAAGAGATCGCGAGTCTCACCGGCCCGCCCATTATTCGACAGCAGAGTGGAAAGGTGGGCGGGCGCGCCCGCGCCTCTTCGAGCACGCGGATGACGTCTGAAATGCCACGAACTCTTTTCCTTTTTCAGAGGACCCTGGAGCTTCCGAACTGGACGGTGGCCTCCGACGAGGCCGCTAAGGAAGAGATCGGGGAAGTTGGGTTCGGGCCAACAAGTGCAAGCAGGCAGCTCTCTATCGCGTCTTGGGTCAGGGGGGGCCCGATGCAAAACGACGGCCTCTCCGAAATGCCGCGCCCACTCTCGGGGGTGAAGTTCAGGAGTGCACTCGGCATTTGGGGCCTCATAATTTTCTGACGGGCGTCGTGGGGCCCGGGGCATTTCGCCGGGGGGGGGCGGCATCGGCGGGCTTCTACTGAGCGGGCGGGTTCTAGCCCTTCAAGTGCCCCTGGAGGCGGATTAGGGCCTCCCTGATCAGGCCCGTTCAGAACGCTCTGCCAAGTGGACTGGAGGCGATGTTGGCGACAGCTCAGCAGCGCAGGGATCTGGGCGCCCACGTTGATCGGCCGCGCCATGCTCCGCTGGATGGTCGAGGCACATCGCGCGAGGAGATCGCGCGACTACCCGGCCAATGCTCAAGCTATACAGCGCAGGAGAGTGGCCCCTAGCTGGAAGGAGCCTCTCGTTATACTTTTGAGTAGGCGCCGGCAGATTGCCCCCCCCCCCCCCCCCCCCCGCCCCCCCAGAGCAACAAGCAGCGCGTGCGTCTTTTGCTCGGCCGTTTGCCCGCGCGGGAATATGATCGCCACCGCCGCGTCGCCCAGGATCGCCAGACAAAGCGCGCTCCCCCGCGGGCTCTCCGCATCGGGGGGGGCGCTCGGGAAGTCCAGAGGCCATGTAGAGAAGGGGGCCCCGATCAAGGGAGGTCTCGGACTACACCGCCAGGTTAGTGGATCCCTAGCTGGCCCTTGACTCCGCCTAGCTCGATTCCTTTGTGATTAGGTCCTTTCCAGGCTCGAGTTGCACCGCCTCCTCCAGAGTGCCAGCCTCCATCTGCGGCCCCGGACCCCCGGTTCCAGAGGCCCCGCGCGAATGGGGGCGCGAAAGGGCGGTGGGGGATGGCGGCGCGCGCAATGCAGCATTCCGCACTGAACAGAACCTGCTGAATCATCCTCGCACTAAACATCGCCCTCGAAAGACTGGCACGCCTACGAACAGGTGCGCTGCTGGCCACGCGGCGTCGAGCTCCCGGGCGGCTGTCGGCTGCCATCTTGCTCGGTCCCTTATTCGGGGGTATTGCATTCCAGAGGGGGCTCGAAAGCTTCGCGGGTCGACTCCTCCCGAGAGCGCGCGTTGCCGACTGCGGGGTGGAACGCGCTGGCCAAGATCACCTCGGTGGCAGTTGGGCACGGCGCCAGCCGCGAGACGCGCCACTTCGACGCCCGCGCCCCCCGACCATGCGCAGACGGCAACGGCGTCATGGCCGCGGAGGGATGCCCTCGCGGATGGCGGCGGCAGCGGCGGCGGACACGGACGTCGAGCCCCTCGCGCGGAAGCGTTGCAAGAAGGAAGTGGGAGGCGGAAGCACCAAGGGCCAGCGCGAGACGGCGAAGGCGATGGGGCGTCTCGCGCCGGCGGATTCCGCGAGCTTCAGAACGCGGCCGCCGTGGTGTTCAAGCGGTTCGAAGTCATCGAGGGCGGGCTGGCCGGGGCGCGGTGGGCCGCGGGCGCGGCGCGCAACGTTCAGTCCAAGGTGCAGCGCGAAAGGGCCCAGGCGGGCGAGCAGGTGGACCGCGCGGCCCGCGGGCCCCACCGGGCGGCGGCGTTCGCGGCGCCGGCGAAGCGGCGGGGCACGGAGGGCAGTTTGAGCAGCGCAGCGGTCACCGCGGGTTTCGCGGACTCGTGGAGGGGCGCGATCGCGATGAGCACTCCGAGCCAGCCGACGGCTCTCGCGCTGCGGGCCCCCTGGATGCCGAACATGGGCAATGGCGACAGGGGGAAGGGCAAGGACAAGGGCGGCGGGAAGGCGACGGACTCGGGCGCGCGTCGGATCACGACCCCAGTCGAGCTCCCCCAGGCGCGCACGCAGAAGGTGTCGCTGCTCCTCAGCGGCGCGATGAAGGAAATCAGCGGGGCCTACATGGCGGGGGCGGCCCCCCCTCGGCCGCCGCGCCGCGCCCTCTCGAAGATGACCAGCGACGCGCGCGTTGCCGCGGCCCTGGTCGGAGTGAGTCGCGGGCGCGCGGCTCGGCAAATCAGCCGACGGCCGAGGCGGCGCGGAACTCTCTGCGGGGGCCGGCGAGGTTCGACTGGTCGCAGAGCGCGGGGTCCCAGGTGTCAAAGGCTCCCCGCCGTCTGCCGCCGCGCCCCCCTCGCCCGACCTCGGCCCCGACGCGAGCACGCGCGCGTTTTTTTTTGTTTTGTTGTTGTTGTTTCTCTCTCTTTCTCTATTCATCTCTCTCTCTGTCTCTCTCTCTCTCTCTCTCTCTCTCTCTCTCTCTCTCTCTTTCTCTTTCTCTATTCATATATAGTTATATATCTATATTTCTCTCTTTTTCTATCTCTCTCTCTATATATATATATATATATGTGTCTCTGTCTCTGTCTCTGTCTCTCTCTCTCTCTGTCTCATATATATATATATATATATGTATCTCTCTCTCTCTCCTCATAGACAGGCGCCTCGCGGGGGCGGTCGAAGACCTGCCGCGGATGTAAGAAATAAGCGCGAAGCCAAATCATTAAGTTGGAATTCCGCCGATCAGGGAAAATGAATGCAGTCCGGGCCACGACGATATGGGGTTCAAAAGCTTGCGCTTGTGGTTCGCGCTTGTGTGTTACATGTTCGGCGGCGGTCCCCGACCGCGCCCAGTTTGAAACCCGCGGACTTTAATGGCGAAGTTGCAACGTTACGAATCACGTTCGCGCTACTTGTTTCCATCCACGGTAGCGCGCGCACGGGCCCCCAGCCCGTATGGGGCCCCCCCTCCGGGCCAAATGCCCGAGGGGGGGGGGGGGGGGCATGCCTCCTCGCGGGGCGGCGCGCCAGGAGGCGAGGTCTGATTGCCCTCGCCCCCCCGCCATGTCGAGGACGTCCCGCGTGGGTTTGGCCTGCCGGGTGCGCCGCCCTGAGGCGGAGTGGGTGGGGGGGCGCCCTCGGGCGCTCTTACGAGGCGCGTGCACGGCCATTTTGAAACGGCATCTAGACGGTCTCGTCCTCAGGATCCAAGCTTTGCAGAATTTGTTTGTTGTTATTGCCAGGTCAGTTGACGAGGTATCCCATGAGCTCGTCTGTTCGCCTGCCTGTCTATCTGTCTGCTTGTTTGTCTGTCTGTATGTTTCTTCCTCCTCCGCGTCATCCTCCCCCTCCTCGTCCTCACCCCCCCTCCTCCTCCTCCTCATCCCCCCTCCTCTTCCTCCTCCGCGCTTCCCTCTCCTCTTCCTCCTCCTCCTTCTCCTCCTCCTCCTCCTCCTCCTCCTCCCCCCCTTCCTCCTCCTTATCATCATCATCATCATCATCATCATCATCATCATCATCATCATCATCATCATCATCATCATCATCATCATCATCATCATCATCATCATCCATTCCTTTCCCTTGTACATAGTTTCTCCCTGTCGCTCCCCGAGGGCAGCTTTTTAGGGCGGTCGGGGCGTTTCTCTTGAGATCTCCTTGCCATGTATCACCGTGAAGCTTAAACATTGACAACCGCTTCAGGGACGGAGGACGGGCCATTTTCAAAATGTGGCTCTCGCCGTAGCGCGCGCACATTCGCTTTTGATAGTTTCAAGAGCTTCACGGATTGGGGGCGGGTGGTTTTCAAGATGCTCTTATCGTTTCAGCGCCGCGCACAGTCACGTTTTTACATGTGCAAAACTTTTACTGGTTGTGAGCGGGTGGTTTTAAAAATGTGGTCATCGCCTTAGCGCCGCGCGCAGTCGCTGTAACAATTCACAAAGACATCACGGACTGAGGACGGCTCCTTTTCAAAATGTGGTTATCGCCTTGGCGCCGCGCACATTCGCTCTGTAAGTGTGCAAGAGTTTCACGAGTTCCTGTGGCCAGCGTGTCAGACATTGTATCCTGGAAGGGTTCAAGATTATGAGGGCGCAACAGGTACTTTGATTCGCGGCGTTGAAGTCCCAAGAATGTCGTTCTGGCACGGCTCCCGATCGTCAAGACGCAACAGTCAGGCTGATCCGTGGCGCTGGAATCCCAGGAACGATGTTTTGGCATCAGGGTCTTCAAACGGTTGTCATCCAACGAGGCAGTTTCCTCAGTGTGAATGAAACCTTGCAGGGGCCTATGAAAAGGAGCTTGGAGGGAGTGTTTATTCCAACATCGTTAATGACCAATGGGTTTCTACTGGTCCTCCTCCTCCTCCTTCTCCACCTCGCCCTCCTCATTCCATCATTCCTCATCTCTTTATATCGCCTCCACCTCCTCCTCCTCCTCCTCCTCCTCCTCCTCCTCCTCCCCCTCCCCCTCCTCCTCCTCCTCCTCCTCCTCCTCTTCCTCCTCCTCCTCCTCCTCCTCCTCCTCCTCGTCCTCATCTTTCCCTCCTCCTCCTCCTCTTCCCCTCCTCCTCCTCCTCCCTCCCTCCTCCTCCTCCTCCTCCTCCTCCTCCTCCTCCTCCTCCTCCTCCCGTCTTCCTCCTCCTCATCATCAGCATAGTTATCACCAGTATCATCATCATCATCATCATCATCATCATCATCATCATCATCATCATCATCATCACCATCATCATCACCATCATCATCATCATCATCATCAGCAGCATCATCATCATCATCCACTTCTTTCCCTCCTGAATACCGCCTTCCTGTCGCACCCCGAACCCAATCGGAACGGCGGGCCGGGCGTTTCGCTTGAGATTTCCTCACCACGCATGAACCCGAAGCTTCAACATTGACAGCAGCTTCAGAGATGGATGGCGGGTCGCTTCCAAAATGTGGTTCTCTCCTTAGCACCGCGCGAATTCGTTTCAAACGCGCAAGAGATTCACTGATTGAGGGCAGGTGGTTTTCAACTTGTGACTTTCGCCTCAGCGCCGCGCACATTCGTCATACAAATTTGTAAGAACTTCCCGGGTTGAGGGCGGTTCTTCATTCAAAAGGTGGTTTTCGTTGTAGCGCACATTCTGATTAAACATGTGCGAGAGCCTCACGGATTGAGGGCGAGTGGTTTTCAATATGTGGTTCTCGCTTTGCCTTTCGCACATTCGCTATAAACCGTGCAATCGGTTCACAGAGTGAGGGCGGTTCGTTTTCAACATGTAGTTTCCGCCTGAGCGCCGTGCGCACTAACTGGAAAAAACGCAAGAACAAAACAAGGTGTTTCGTGCGTAACATCCCAGAGAACCTTTCTGGAGCGGATTGATATTGTCACGGCGCAACAAGTATGTTGATTCACGGTGATGAAGGCCCAGGAATGGTCGTCTTGCGCGATTCAGGATCGTCAAGACGCAACCGTCAGTTTGACTGTTTGTGCGTTGGCACGCTTCAGGAGTTTCACACACTTGTCCACCAACGGGGCCATTCCTTCTGTGGCAATGAAACCCCGCAGGGGCCCACGAAGAGGGGGCTTGGAGTGAGGGCGTATCCCAAGCTCATTGATGAACCTTGGGTTTACACTAGTCCTCCTCTTTCTCGTCCTCCCCCCTCCTCCTTCTCCTCCTCCCCCTCTTCCTTCTCCTCCCCCCCCAATCTTCTGGACAAGGCGTTCAGTGACACCTGGACGCCTCACCACAAGGCCATCATCAGGAGTCGAATTGGTGGTTCTCACTGGCCCCAAGGGGCGATGTTTCAAGCACAGCAAGGCGCAGCTTGGTCGGTGCCCAATTTGTGGACGGCCAGGAGGAGGAGGAGGAGGAGGAGGAGACTTTGTTTCATCGTTTCTACGTGTGACCTTGCATTGAAGCGCACCAGAGCGACGAAGGCCCGCCACAGGTGCGGCAAGCTGCACGAGCCACGCTCGAGAGAGGTCCTGTCCTCCTCCTCCTCCTCCTCCTCCTCCCTCCTCCTCCTCCTCCTCCTCCTCCTTCTCCTCCTCCTCCTCCTGCTCCAGGGGGAGTTGCGCAATCAGTCTATTTTCCCGTCTCCCGCCAGGTACCTTCCTGTTCAGGAGGCGAGCTTGCAGGACCAGCCCATTTGGATAAGTGTCCCTGCCGGTTGGAAGTTCTCTGGGAAAGTTCTTGTTGATGAGAGTGCGCTTAACCATCGCTTCTCGGGGCTCTCTGGGGCTGGCTGGTCCATCGTCCAGATTGACCAAGAGGGTCAACTCATTGCGGGTGCCTTTGGAGTGGTCCCCCTCAGCTACGCGCCCAGGCAGACGGCGCGAGACGGGGAGGACCGAGCGCTTCAAGTTCTAGCAGAATTCTCGGAGTGGAACCCTGAGGATCCGCTCGCGATTTACTCGGACTGTGCCGGCTCGACTGAATGCGCGTTGAATCCTCGCGTGGCCCTCGACCCCATGGATTGCAGAGGCCATGTTTGGGCTCGCTGGTGGGAAGGGATCGGCCAAACAGCCTTGGTTGTGAAGGGCAGGAGTCACCGTGCCAGAGCCTCTGCCGTCAGTCTTGAGGATGATTGGCTCGTCCTTGGCTACCAGATGGCAGACCGCTAGGAGGGGGAGGAGGAAGGGGAGGAGGGGGAGTAGAAGGAGGAGGAGGAGGACGAGGAGGTGGAGAAGGAAAAGGATCAGGAGGATGAGGAGGATGAAGAGGAGGAGCAGGAGGAGGAGGAGGAGGAGGAGGAGGTCGGTCTCCCCACAGCAGCTCGCCGTTTGTGCAAGGGGTCGAGGTCAGGGCCTATGACATCTCGAAGTGGCATGCGAGGGCCCAACAGCGTGTCTTGGACGGTGGTTTCGTTGACCCGGAAGGCGTGATTGGAACCTCGGATCTGCGTTTCGAGATCAATTCGGGGGATTGGGACAGGCTCGAGGAGGCTGCGAGGGAGGAGGGTGCTGAGCCCTTCGCGGGTGTGCGTGGGATGGTCCTTGAGGGAGGGAACGCGCCCAGCTCCACTCCTCCCTCCCTGGGACTCTTCCGCCTCCCCCCCTGCTAGTGCGGACACCTCCGAGGACCTCTTGAGTTTTTCAGGGACTCCTTGGGTGTTCAATAGGCGTTCGGTAGCGCAGGCCTCCTTGGTCCCTTTTGACCCTGAGGCGAGGCCCGAGTCTGATTTCCTTGTTTGCAAGTCCGGCGGAGCCTCGATGCACAAGAACGCTCAGTCGGGGGAGGGGTTGGACGGTGCGCGCCTTGGGAGCAACTCTACGGAGTTGCCTTCTCAGCGCTCCCGCCTGTGCTGAGTGTCCGCTCCCCGTCTCCCAGCGCGCCTCGTGGACGTGCGAGGCCCCTCAGCCGGCATGGTCGAGAGCTTGGCGCCTCGCTTTCCGTCCATCGTGGCAGACGCGCGGGTGGAGGAGGCAGGCATGGGGGTTGATCGGTCGGTCCCCGCTGGTAGTTATGGCACAAGGGTCCCTGACACTCAGGACTGGGATGTGGCCCTGGCGCACGGCCTTCGATCCCCCTTGGACGCGGTGGCGTCTTGAGAGCCCCTGGCCCCAAGGGGCGAGGAGTATGGCCCTGGTGGGGCAAATTCTTGGCAGGCACAGCTGAGCTCTTCGGAGAGGGGGCCCTGCCCCATGTAGTCTCGACAGCCTCGACAGCCTCCTCCTCCTCTTTCTCTTTCTCCTTCTCCTCCTCCTCCTCCTCCTCCTCCTCCTCCTCCTCCTCCTCCTCCTCCTCCCCTCCTCCTCCTCCTCCTCCCTCCTCCTCCTCCTCCTCCTCCTCCTCCTCCTCCTCCTCCCCCTTCTCCCTCCTTCTCGTCCACCTCCCCCTCCTCCTCCTCATCCTCCTCCTCTCCCTTCTCCTCCTCCTCCATGTCCCGTTTCTCCTCTTCCTTCCCGTCATCCTCCTTTTGTTCCTCATCATCTTCCTCTTCTCCTCCTCCTCCTCCTCCCTCCGTAATTCCTCATCTATCCACCCCTCCTCCTCCTTCTCCTCCTCCTCATCCTCCCTCCTCCTCCTCTTCCTCCTCCTCCTCCTCTCCTCCCCCTCCTCCCTCCTCCTCCTCCTCCTCCTCCTCCTCCTCCTCCTCCTCCTCCTCCTCCCCCTCCCCATCCTCATCCTCATCCTCATCTTCATCCTCATAGTCCTCCCCCTCTTCTTCCTCATGTTCCCCCTGCTATTCCTCCTCTCCCTCCTCCCCAGCATCACCATCATCTTCATCATTTCCATCAGCATCACCATCACCACCACCACCACCAGCATCATCAGTATAAGCATCATCAGCATCAGCATCAGCATCATCATCACCATCATCACTACCATCGTGTTCACCATCGGCATCATCTTCATCAGTAGCATCAGCATCTCCACCCTCATCATCATGATCATCCCCATGCTCGTCCTCGCGCTCATCCGCTTCATCCTCCTCGTCTGCCTCCTCCTCCTCCCCCTCCCCCCTTTCCCTCTCCTCCTCCTTTTCCTCATCCTCCTTCTCCTCCTCTTCCTCCTCTTCCTCCTCTCACCCGTCAACCTCCCAGCCGGGCAGCACGACAACCACGGCCACGGCAAGGACCAGAACGTTGATTGTAAGTATTGCGACGATGAGGACGACGGGCGCGACGACGACGCCATTGGCGACAGAGAAGGAGAAGGGGGAACAGTGGAAACCCAAAATTAATCAACGATGTTGGAATGAACCCTCTCTCCAAGCTCCCTCATAGGCCCGCCCCTACAAGGTTTCATTTCCATGGATGGAACTGCCTCGTTGGGCGACAACCTTGCGAAGACTCTGATGCGTGTCAAAACACCATTTCTCGGGACTCCAACGCCGCGAATCAATCCTGACAGTTGCGTCTGGCTGAATCGCGCCAGAGCACCATTCCTGGGATTTCAAGATTACGAATTAACGCCAAATTTTTTTTGCACCCTCACAATCCTGAGCCTTCCAAACGCAATTTCTGTCACGTTGACCTTGGGAATCCGTGAAACTTTTGCAAATGTTTGAAACGAATGCGCGGCTCCAAGGCGAGAGCCACATGTTCAAAAGGAACCGCCCTCAATCCGTCAAACTCTTGCAAAGTTCTATAACTAAATGTGCGCCGCGCGAAGGCGGGAACCACATGTTGAAAACCACCCGCCCTCAATCCTGGAATCTTTCGCAAATAGTTAAGACGAGTGTGCGCGGCGTTACGGCGAGAGCCACACGTTTGCCCTCCATGTGCGAAACAGTTGCCAGCGTTTAAGCTTCGGGGTCATAAGCGGCGAGAAAGTCTCAGGCGAAACGCCCGGCCCGTTTTTTCGATGCTTCGGGATGCGATAGGGAGCAGTGATGTATAAGGAAAAGGGATGGAGGAGAAGGAGGAGGAGGAAGAAGAAGAAGAAGAAGAAGAGGAGGGAGAGGAGAAGGCGAAGGAGGAGCAGGAGAGCGAGAGGACGGCGGCAGGATCGACTAACCAGGAGGAGGGGGAGGAGTAGGAGTAGTAGGAAGAGGAGGAGGAGGAGGAGGAGGAGGAGGAGGAAGACGAGCAGGAGAAGGAGGAGGAGGAGGAGGAGCGACCGATGAGGAGCGCCAGTGGCCAGGCCTGGACGCGTCAGCGGCTGGACTGCGGCGACGGCTGGCCGGGCGGCATCCCGCAGCCCAAAAATGGCCCATGCGGCGTGCTCGCCGTGGTCCACGGCTTCATGCTCGCGGGGCAGCACGCGAAGGAGGCGGCGGATATTCAGGCCTCGCCCTCCTGGTCGGGGAGGGGGAAGGAATGGGGAGGTTGTTGCACGGTTATCTTTTGTGCAGGAGGAAGTGGTGGTGGAGGAGGGAAGACTAGAGAAGGAGGAGGAGGAGAAGAGGAAGGAGGGCCAAAAGGAAAAGAAGGAGGAGGACGACGAGGAGGATGACCACGATTACCGCAAAGACAACAGTAATAAAGAAGAGAGCATTCGCGAACAGAGCGGGGCAAGCTCAGGTGGCCGGCCGAAACGATCACACAGGAACCGGGGCTGTCGAGGCACGACGACAGCAATACCAAGTGTGCACCTCCGTGCGGCCAGAAACCAAAAAGGGCTCCACGTTTACCTTACATCACAGGCAAGGTGACCGCGGTCCCTTCGGGCAGTCTCAACTCAGACAACGGCACACACACACACACACACACACCGCCTCTCCTCCTCCCCCTCCCCCTCCTCCTCCTCCTCCTCCTCCTCCTCCTCCTCCTCCTCCTCCTCCTCCTCCTCCTCCTCCTCCTCCTCCTCCACAACGGCACACACACACACCGCCCCCAAGGGTGCCGACCCGAGCCTCCGCCTCAATGAGATCTGGGGCCCTGGACCATCTCCACGACGACCGGGCGGGCCGCCTGGCCCGTGCAAGACACGGTGCCCAGAGCCATGCCCGCCAGTCCACTTGCAGGCCAGCCACAACTGGGGGAGCTGTGGTCCTTAGCCCCCTGGGGGGCCCATCGATTTCGACACCCCTCTCGAGACATCGTCGGGGCGATGGGTTCCCCCAGGGGGGTAAGGACCACGGCTCCCCCAGTTGTGGCTGGTCGGCCTAGCCCGAGGGGCACCAGGTGGCCCGCATCGATGAACCTCCTCCGACGACCAATTGGTCGAAGTGGCCCGAGTGCGGTACACATTCGGGTGTTGCTAGAGGTGCCCCTGGCCCAAGATGCCCCCAGGATTTTCAAGGAGGCCACTACGGCCTCCAGAGCACCCCTCGCGAGGTCCAGAGGGCCCCAGGAGCTCCAAAATTGAGCGAAAAGCTGGGAGCACCTTGAGCCAGGGGCACCTTTAGCAACCACCGACATGGCGTACAGCGGACAGGATTGTACTGTGCTGCTCGCCGCACCCACCACCACCCAACATTGGATGATTGCACCACCGTCACGGCAGGAGTGACGGAACCCCGAGATCCCAGACTGCCCCCGCCCAGCTGCGCACGGCACGCTGGTGTCAGCGCCCAGACCCCAGGGCCTTGCCCTTCCCACCGCGGCGCAAGCTTGGAAAGCTTACGACTATGTTTGTTCTCGAACGGAGGGCAATCCGCCTGAGTTCTTGGGAAGAGGACCCAATGGCACACGTGCCGCGAGGAGGAGGACGAGGACCAGTGCAAACCCAATACGCATCAACGATGTTGCAATACACCGTCCTTCCAATTTCCTGCTACAAGAGTGGGTTCCCCAAACAGTGGTTGCATTTAAGGGGTCGCATTGATGTTCTAAGGAACTGGGCCTGGCTGGTGGTCTGGTGGCTCCGTGCTGGCCGTCGCCGCCGTTTTCGCTTCCCCGTCGCCACTTAGATTGCACAATAAGACTCATGACATCACATATCTTCCTCTTTACAGAGCAATAGATGCCACCACCCTCGCGAGGCTGGACTTAATGGTACCCCCTGGGGATGTGCAATGTGCATATGATTAGCCTCGTCGTCAATTCGACGTGTGGAACCATACCATCCCAGCCCAGCTGGCATCGACCCCCCCAAACGGCCATCCTTTGCAAAAACACTAGGCGCGCACATCTGTATGTTAAACATCGCCAACGTTCCAACATTATGTTGCAACCAAATGGCGAAATGTTTCAAAACGGCAACATTAGCAGCAGCAACAACAATATCAACAACAACGACAATAACAAACACGTCCCGTCAGGATGTCCAAATCGAATGCCCCGAAAACATAGAACATACATGGTATTGCACCATGAAGTCTCCAAACAAAGTTTGCGCGCGCTCGTGCGAATTCTTCAGGGAACCAAAGTTGTTCAACATGTTTCACCAAATGCGACCCAACGGGCCTCCCACGCGCGCGTGTCGAAATCATCGAACGCCATTGCGCGCGTGCTGGGGGGGGCACGATCCTTGCGAACTTATGCCATGCGGGCCACTCGCCCGTCGGCCGCGCACGCATGTCGAAATCCTATTGGGAACCTTGATCTCCGACACATGGACACCATCACCGTCATCGGCGTCATGCGCATCGGCACTGTCATTGGCCATGCCGTCGTCATTGCCATCCTCGTCACCAGCACCGCTACGATCATCATCGTGTCTGCCGTTGCTGACGTCGCCATGCTACCGCGCCCGCCCGAGTCACTGACCCGCACTGAAGTTCCCGTGCGTGAGCGCGACCTGCGAGACGCGCTGGGAAGTCCCCAGCGGTCAGCGCCACCGCGGCCGCGTAGGCCGCGTCAGACTAGTTGGCCGCTCTGCGCGCGAGCTTGCGCGGGCTAGCACGGCCGCGGCGATGCGCCAGCCAGCGCCGAGAGGTCATCGCAATCGCCGCCGCATTGGCTTTGTAAACCATTTTGCGGCAGGGCGGGCGGGATGATTGCGTGAGCAGTAGAGTTCATAACCCCAGGCTTTTCGAAGTTAATTTCGCCACATGGACTGTACGACGTAGATCGCACAACCTCGGCTACCACGACGATCACCACGACCACGACGACCACCACGACCACCACGACCACGACGACCACGACGACCACGACCAGCACGACGACCACGACGACCACGACGAGCACGTCAACCACGACCACCACGACCACCACGACGACCACGACGGCGGCGGCGGCCGGGTGCGGCAGCGGCCGCAGTGGCGGCCTGCCGCGCGGCCAGGTCTCCGCGCAGGCGGCCGCAGAGGCCATCGCGGGCATCCTGGCGCGGTGCCGGCCGGAAGAGGGCGCGACCCCCCTTGGGGGCTTAGAATCCCTTAGGTCAACGCCCCGGATACATTTCACGCACATCTTCGCCCGCCGAGGATTCGGTCTGCAGGTGCTGCGCCCGCAGCTTCGGACATTCGGCAATGCGGGGGACATAAATGGGGGGGCGTCGAGGGTTGCACGCACGGGGCCCTAAAGGGACCTGAACGAGCCCCCATAATTAGGGCCCCGAAGGGGCACGAAAGGTGCACCTTTCTTACCCCCCCCATCTATCGCCCCCCCATTACTGAACGCCTGACTCAGCTCGCTCCGGGGCTCACGTGACGGGGGTCAGCGCTAACGGGGTTCAGTCAATCCCCTATGGCTGACCCGGGTTGGGGGGACCCACGTGGGGCCGCGTCTGGAAGCTATTTCGTGGCTGGCATGGATTCGCGACGTGGCCCTGGCTGAGTCGGGTTTGCGCTGACCTGGGTTAGCACGCCCCCCAGCTCGCTTGCGTGTCAGAGCGACCCTTCGCCGGAGAGGCCGCTGGTGCGGGCCGACGGGTGTTGCATAATGGGGGGGCGATTACTGGGGGGGGTGAAGAAGTGTGCACCTTTGATACCCGAATGATGCCCTAAATGGGCCCCTGGGGCCCAAAAGGGGCACTATATGTGCACGTTTCTCTCCCCCCCACTTGTCACCCCCCCATCTTGCAACGCCCGAAGCTCGGCTGCGCGTCAGAGCGACCCTTTGCCGGAGTGGCGGCTGGTGCGGGTCAGCGGTGGCAGAAGGTCTAGTCCTCCCAGATGGGGTCGGAGTAGATGGGGTCGGAGGATCGCTCTGCATCGACGACGCATCGACGATGCGGCACGGTGTGGAGGCAGACTTTCTCCACGCCGATGGCGCCGATGCATCGCTGACGTCACTTATGCATCGGCGATGCGATAGCGATGCATTGGCGATGCAGCGCGATCCTCGGACCCCACCTACTCGGACCTCATTGAGGAGGCCTCTGGTAACCCTTCGCCAGAGTGACGGCCGGTGCGGGCCGACGGGGGTTCCCCCAGCGCTTCGGCGGAGGCAAGAGGGGCCCAGTGGCCCAGGGGCCGCTGCACGCATTCCCCGCGGAGCCTCGCCGAAGACGCGGGCGATATCGCAGCCCTCGGACGCATGCATCAAGGGGCTCGCCCCCTGGGCCATCCGCCCCTCCTGCGGCCGCGGGACGCTGGCCTGCACGCCTGAACTCGGCCCCTCCGCGCACCCCTGCGGTCGGGAACTCTTGGCTCGGCGTGTCGCGCCGCTGGCTCTGGCCCACCGCGCTGCGGCGCGACACGCTGTCCACTTCCCAGCCCCGCGGCTTTGACGTCCGGAGCCTTGCCGAGCCTCCCGCCGCGCGGAGCGGCGCGGGACGCGGTCCGCTCGCAGGGTGTAGCGTGTCGCCAGGGCCGCCGCGGCAACACGCTATCCAAAAGTTCCTGACCGTGTAACCGCGCACCAAAATCGGGTATAGCCCGGACCCCGGTTCAAGGGACCCGCTTAGTAGTAGGGCCGTGGAGCCCCCAAAATTAGCCAGAATTATAAAAAAGACCAGGTCTGCTGTAGCTGGTGTTTTGTTTTTGTTCGGGTGACAGCAGCTCCGGGCAGTGGAACGGGGCGGCGGGGGGGGGCGTCCCCCAGTGCACATCACTAAACTCGGGGGCGGCAAAGAGGGGGGTGATGACTAGGGGGTGGGGATATCATGGCGGGGGCCATTATATTTCCCCAGATTTCATGGCGCCTCTTCTTGTTTCATTACGTCCCTGGCCCCCCCGCTGGGCCGCGCACATGCCGCCAGTCATGATTTGCACCCCCCCCTCTTGGACACGCCGCTCCCGATAAGCCAGGTCTCACTAAACCCAGTTCTGCCAACGCCCGGCATAAGGCCACGCCTCCCTGCCATGCCATCAGTCCTGCGAGCAGCGAGCCCGCGCGCGTGCTCGGGCGCCGCCTGCCGCTCTCCGCCAGGTCCTGGAGGGGGCGGCGGGGAGGGCGGGCAGCATGCCTCGCTCGTGTTCGCTCGCCCTCGCTCGTCGTCCTCCTCCTCCTCCTGCTCCTCCTCCTCCTCCTCCTCCTCCTCCTCCTCCTCCTCCCGTCTTCCTGCCTTCTCCCTGTCGCACCCCCAGACGAGTCGGTAGGGCGGGCCTGGCGTTTCGCCCGAGACCTCCTCACGAGCTCATGGTTCTGAAGCTTGACGTTTACAGTGGCCTCACGAATGGACGGCGGGTCCTTCTCTACTGTACTTATATTCCTCGTCTGAGTGCCGCGCGCATTCGTCTTCCGAGCTTGCAACACCTTCACGGATGGAGGGCGGATGGTGTTCAAAAGATGGTTATCGCCTTAGCGCCGCGCACATTCGTTTTCAAAGCTTGCACCAGCTTGAAGGATGGATGGCGGCTGGTGTTTTGAATGTGGCTCTCGTTTCAGCGCCGCGCACACTCGTGTAAAAATGCAATCGCTTGCAGGATGTTGGGAGGGTGGTTTTCAAAATGTGGCTCTCGCCCTAGCGCCGCGCACAGTCGTCTTAAACGGATACAGCATATTCAAGGAGGGAGGGCGGATGGTTGTCAAAATCCGCGCACATTCGTTTTGAAAGTTTGCAGCGGTTTCAAGGGCTCGTATGCTTAAGGTCATAGGAAGTGTGCTCTGGCTCGAATTAGGGCTGTCAGGACTCAAGCGTCACGTTGATTCGCGGTGTTGACGTCCCAGGATTGATGTTTTGGTACGGATGAGGAATGTCGTACTCTTGTGTTCCAACGGGGTATGTCCCGCAATGGAAGTACATTGCTACCGGGAGGTATGAGTGGGAACTTGGAGGGAGGGTGGATTGCAACATCGTTGGTGCGTCTTGGGTTTGAATTAGTCCTCCCTCGCTCGTCCTCCTCTTCCTCCGCTTGCCCCTCGTTTCTCCTGATTAATACTCCTCCTTCTCCTGCTGCTCATCCCTCGCTCGTCGTCCTCCTCCTCCCTCGCTCATCTTCCTCCTGATCCTCCTCCTGCTCCTCGTGTCTGTACGGTTGTCCTCCTAACTACTCGTCTTCCCTTCTCCTCCGCCTCCCTCGCTCGTCCACCTCCTCATTCCTTTCTCCTCCTTCCTCCTCCTCCAACTCCTCCTCCTCCTCCTCCTCCTCCTGCTCTGCTCCTGCTCCTCCTCCTCCTCCTCCTCCTCCTCCTCCTGTTCCTCCTCCTCTTCTTATTCCTCGTCCGCTTCCTCCTCCTTCTCCTCCTCCTCCTCCTTTTCCTCCTCTTCCTCCTGCTCCTCCTTCTCCTCCTTTTCCTCCTCCTCCTCCTGCTCCTCCTCCTCCTCCGCATTATTCTCCTCCTCCTGCTCCTCCTCCTCCTGCTCCTACAGCTGGGATGGGGAGGGGGCTGAGGAGGCGGAAGATGAGGGGTTCGGCATTGGCATTCGGATGCCGCGGAAGCTGAACGGTCACTCGATCTTAGACGCTGTCGTCTCATGGTCGGAGTTAAGTATATTGTGCACTATTTACTATAAGTATGCTGTGCACTGCAAACAGAGAGGTCTGTCTAGTGTGTGCGTAGGTACTCGGCGGGTGAAGGGTGGGTCCTCCTGCGCCGTCCGTGAGCGCCTGAGGGACCGCATCCATCCTGCTGATCTGGGTGTTTCCTTGGACGGGCCCCAGGTCCCCTCTGCAGCCATCCGAGTGAAGAGGGCGGCTCACTCTGGCGTGGCGGAAGAGAAGTCCAGTCCGCCGTCTCGCCTTGGCCCTTTTTCGGGCCCGCGGGCCCCTTCGATGCCGAGTGTCGAGCTCGCGCTAAAAGGCGTTTGGCTTCGAGTCCAGAGTTTTTGCTGAAGAGCTTGGGCAACGTGCCGTCGAGGCCCGTGCTGCATCCCAAGCTCGCAGAGCAGCGCAGTTCGAGGATGGGGACCTCGACTAGCGCTGCTTGGGGTGGAGTGCCCTGCCGGCTGGGCCCAGGACCGTGGGGATGGAAGCCCCCGGCTGGGTGCAAAAAGGTCTCCTTCAATGGGCACCCCACCCCGTTTTTCCATTTCTCTCCCCCCTATGGACTTCCCTCTATGGGCGTCGAACCTCCTCCTCCTCGTCCTCCTCCTCCTGCTCCTCCTCCTCCTCCTCCTCCCTCCTCCTCCTCCTCCTCCTCCTCCTCCTCCTCCTCCTCCTCCTCCTCCTCCTCCTCCTCCTCCTCCTCCTCCTCCTCCTCCTCCTTCCTCCTCCCTCCTCCCTCCTCCTCCTCCCTCCTCCTCCTCCTTCTCCTCCTCCTCCTCCTCCTCCTCCTCCTCCTCCTCCTCCTCCTCCTCCTCCCTCCTCATCCTGCTCCTCCTCCTGTTCCTCCCTCCTCCCTCCTCCCTCGGTCGTCCTCCTCCCTCCTGAGCGCCAGCTCGGCCCGGGCGCGGCTCCGCGCCCACGAGCCCTCGCCGGGAGGTCCTCCTGGGCCTCTGGGTCCCTCCCTGCGAAAGTCGGGCGGCACGCGTGCCCCCGCGAGGAGGGCGAGGGGCACTGCTTCTAGGAGGAGCGACGAGGCGGGGGAGGAGGAGGAAGAAGGGGCAGGAGGAAGGGAGAGAGGAGAAGGAGGAGGAGGAGGAGGAGGAGGAGGAGGAAGAGGAGGAGGAGGAGCAGGAGGGCTCCAGAAGGCTTTAAGCGCTTCTGGGGGAGGAGTCTGGAGGGATTTTGTTGGGTGGCTCGCGGGTGTCATGGGTCCTTTTCCTCCTCCCACCTCCGCCTTCATCCTTTATTCCCCACCCTCGATCCTTCTCGTCTTCATCCTCCTCTTCCTCCGCCTCCGCCCCTCCCCATTCCTTCTGTATTTCTCCTCCTCCTCTTCCTCCTCCTCCTCCTCCTCCTCCTCCGCGTCAGCCTCCTTTATTTTCCTTCCCGTCCTCCCACATGTATGCCATCGCTTTTCTCCTTTCTGCTTCCCTCTTTCTTCTACCTGTCCACCTATGCGATGCCAGGCGCGCCTATCCGGCTTGCTCGCCCGCGCGAGCGCGGCAACTACCGGCCCGACGTGGAGCTTGAGGAGGGTGCCGAGTGCCGGGCCGAAGGGGGAGACGAGGAAGAGGAGGAGGAGAAGAAGAAGGAGGGAGGAGGAGGCAAGAGGGAGGAGGGAGGAGGGAGGAGTGAGGGAGGAGAGGAGAGAGCCAAGCCAGGTGCACTCGCACCACATCTGACATCATACCCCATCCCACCCATCCCTTCTCATTGCGCTGATTTGTTCTCAATCCGCCGACGCGTGTCATAGCGGTCCTGGAGTTTCAAGAATAATCCCATCGTGTTATACACAGTCAGAGTCAGAACAGGGGGGGGCGCGTACAGAGGAGGAGGAGGAGGGGGAGGAGGTTGCGGATGAGCAGGAGGAGGAGGAGGAGGACGAGGAGAGAGGAGAGATGAGAGAGCCAAGATTAATGCGCTTGCGTGCTATCTGACGTCCTACCCCCGCCCCCCCACCGCTTATGCCTGCGCAGGGCCTCCCTGCACTCGCACCGTCGGCTGCCGAGACGGGCAACGAGCCCGAGAGGGCGCGCGAGGCATGGCTATGCACGGCACGGCGTGGCAATGGCACGGCGCGGAGCAGCGCGGCAGAGCGCAGCGTGGCAGGGCATGGCCCAGCGCAGACCGGCAGGGGGGAGGAGGGGGATGAGGGGGAGGAGGAGGAGGAGGAGGAGGAGGAGGAGGAGGAGGAGGAGGAGGAGGAGGAAGAGGAGGAGGAGGAGGAGGAGGAGGAAGAGTGGCGGGGCGCAGCAGGAGAGCGAGCAGCGAGCAGAGCGCAGCGGGCGGCAGGCCGACCGCGCGTGCCTCTTCAACTACAAGGCTCCTCTTATAACTCACTGGTGTTGGGGTCCTCAGTGAGATAGCCGAGGGTGCCATTTACCTCACGAATGTGCTGAAATGTGTTACGCATTTCTCAAAAATCTCATAGGCCTGAATAAACGAGGCGAGGGCGAGCGGGCGCCCCGCTCACCGCGCAGCGCCTGGCGCGGCTGCGCCCGGGCCGGCCGCGGCGGGGACGCGGCCCCTTCCGGAGCGCTCGGGGTGAGCGCGCCGCCCCCCCGCCCCCCGCCCCCCCCTGGGCACGCCAGACTCAGAGGAGGAGAGGGTATACCCATACCTCCACCCTTCGCCCGACTTCCCCCTTTTGGGCCTCCTGGTCGGTCCTCGTTGCCACCGCTGGATTCGCCTCGAAGTTCTGGTCGGGACGCTCCCCGGGAGAGGTTAAAACAGGGCTAGGATCGGGATACATCGCTCCAGAGCGTTCCGGAGCGCTCTCAGAGCGTTCCGGAACGCTCTGGAGCGGCCGCGGCGCCCAATACATCCTCCAAACCCGCCGATTCTCAGAGGTTTCGAGTTATCCCGATCCGATTTTGTACCGATCTTCGCGTCGTTTTAGAGGTCCGGGAAGCAGCGATATCGGTGCCTTTTGATTTCCCCACGGACGTCTGCGCGGCGGGGGCGGCGCGGCTGCGGGCGTGTCTGACGGGGGGTGGGGTGCTTCCTGCTGGCGGGGGGGCCTCCTGCGGCTCTGCGGGCCCTCGCGCGCCGTGGAAGACAGGGGGGTCCTGAGTGAAGCGGGTCCTGCGGCTTTTCGTCGCTGTGGGCTCTCGGGGGCCCTCCACTTTGGACGCCCGAAATGGGTACGGAAAGAATGGGTACAATGCCGAACAGCAAATGCTGTCCCAAACCAACAGCGGCCGCCGTTGGGCAGGCGGCCTTCTGTCTCAAACAGACACAGGCCGCGGCGGCGCGGACAGCGAGTCCTGTTCAAAATGAACAGGAACTGCTGTTGGGCATTGTACCCATTCTTTCCGTACCCATGTCGGTCGTCCAAATCCACGGGCCCCGGGACTGAGAAAACGACTCGGGGAAGGCCCCGGGGTCCAGGACCCGTTTCCCTCAGAGCCCGTGTCTTTCATGCTTGGGGGCGGTTGCGGGCGTGCTTGACTGGGCCGTTGCTGGCGGGGGGCTTCTTGCGGCTTTGCCAGTTGACGAAATGCTGCGGGGGCGCGGTGAGAGGTAACGCTAGCCAATCAATGCCGCGGTGCGCCTGGGCCTCGTCATATTCCATCAGTTCGTTGTTTTATTCCTCCGCATTATTCATTATTTTCATCATCAGCAGCATCAGCATAACCACCATCATCATCATATTCGTCATACTGATCATCTTCATCTGCATCATCATCGTCACCATCGTCATCATCATCATCATCATCATCATCATCATCATCATCATCATCATCATCATCATCATCATCATCATCATCATCATCATCATTCATCAGCAGCAGCATCACATGTCATCATCAGCAGCATCAGTACCACCATCGTTATCAATAGCATCATCATCAGCATCAGCAGCCGCATCATCATCAGTTGCTTCATCAGTACCATCGTCATCTGCATCAACATCACCATCGGCATCGTCATCATTACCAGCATCATCAGCATCACTATCACCATCAGCATAATCATCAGCATCATCATCAGCATCGTTGTCATCACCATCATCAGCATCAGCAGCATCATCAGCATCACAGCATCAGCATCATCATCATCAGCAGCAGTATCATCATCATCATCATCATCATCATCATCATCATCATCATCATCATCATCATCATCATCATCATCATCATCATCATCATCATCATCATCATCATCCCCAGCCGCACGTCATAGTGCGTGTTCCCCACAAACGCTGCTTGTCCGTGATGCTCCTTGGCCAGGATCAGGCCATCAGGTTTTAAAACCCGAGCTCTTCATGGCGGTGTGCTCCTCATCGCGCTCATCCTTTTCGCACACGAGGAGGATCCAGGCTGTGAGGGCGAGAGGAGAAGTGGGAGCGCACCACAGGCAGCATCGGTCTCATCTGGGCTGTGCGACTAGCGAGTAATATTATTTGACTGCTTAGGCAAGCAGCCTGTCCGTGGATGTCGCGCAGGTGTTGGTCCAGATGCGAGCATTGGGACCGCTCGTCGTCCACGTCTGAGAGAGAGAGAGAGAGAGAGAGACGGAGACACAACGGGGGAAACTACAGAGCGAGGGAGAAAGAGATTGCGGTCGGGAACTCTTGGGTAGCGCGTCGCTCCGCCGGTCCTGACCCACCGCGCTCTGGAACGGCACGCTGTCCACTTCTCGGTCCCCAAGCCTCGATGTCCCGAGCCTTTGCGAGCTCCCCGCCCTGCGGAGCGGAGCGGCACGCTATCCACTCGCAAGACATAGTGTGTCGCTGGGGCCGCCGGGGCGACACGCTATCCAAAAGTCCCCGACCGTGTGACAACGCAGTGGGCTGCATATCGAAGGGGGCCGTGTGCGAAGCAAGGGGCCGCATGGCCAGCAGTGGTCGAGAGCGGCCCCAGGGGGCAGAGAGGGTGTGCGCAGTATGTCCCCGCCTGCCCTCCAGATCAGGAGCAGGAGTTCTCCGACATGGCGGCGGCAGCAGCCGAGATCCGGGCCCGCGTGGAAGACTTCCGCGGGCCTGGTGGCTTGATCGACCTGGTGTATTGCCAAGGCCTTACGGCCGGCGCCGCCAACCCTGAAGGGGGTCGACGACGACGACGACGACGACGACGACGACGACGGTAGCGACGACGACGGTAGCGGCGGCGACGACGACGACGAAAAACATCACAAATTGTTACCTCTTGGTTGTTTGTCGTGGGAGTGCTCTTGGGGCACTCCGGGCCCGCGTGAAAGATCTCCGCGGGCCCGGTGGCTCGATCGATTTAGTGTATTTAGAAGGCTTCTGCCTCCTCCTCCTCCTCCTCGTCCCCGTCCCCCTCCTCCTCCTCCTCCTCCTCCTCCTCCTCCTCCTCGTCCTCCTCCTCCTCCGCCTCCTCCTCCTCCTTCTCCCGGCACCTGTGCCACTGGGACCCCTTCCCAGAAAAACTGGCGGGTAGCAGCCCGATCGTCACCCTTGTTTGCCCGCAGGGGGCCAAGGGGAGAAAAAATTGCCCTC
>CAUYUJ010007903.1:261519-291345 GCA_963575745.1 Prorocentrum cordatum
CGACGGCTCCGTTGGGGGGGCTTCCCAGGGGCGCCTCAGGGAGCCCCATCGGAGACAGAAGAAGGAAGAAGAAAGCGGCGCTCGCCTGCTCGGTGGCACGACACCTGACATCTGCAGTGGCGCTCTGCGCTCATGTTTCATGCGCTCCCCGCCAGCAGTCCAAAGCTTCGAACGGCGCAGTTTTCTACGGCGGGGGCATCCCCAGCGAGGTGGAAGAGGCGAGATGGCATCTTCGGAGGTCTGCGCAGGCCTCTGGGGGCCTCCACGGATTTCTCGGGACGCCACAGAGCGCGCGGATTGGCTTGCATTAGATGGCTAAGGGCGGACACTCGTCTGGTCTGCTTCGGGAGTCCGCTCCTGGAGCTGAACGTCAACGTGTCTTGCCAGGAAGCGGAGAAACCCGAGGTGCCTGGACCATCTTCCAGATCTTGTGCTCGACATGTCGCCCTCGGCGCCTCCAGATGAGGATGTTGTCTTAAGATCGGGCCGGGCGAAAGGGGGGGATTGGGAAAGGGGGGGTTACGAAATTTGCTGCATGCAGCTGGTTTCGGCCTCACCGAGGGGCCCATTCCTCTATACATGGCCGCCTCCGGCGCCAGGAGGCGCCAGGAAAATCAGCTACGTGAGCTGATTCTCAGACCCCCCCTTTGCTATCCCCCCCTTTCGCCCGACCCGATAAGAGCGAAGTGCCCAGTGGAGCGATGGGCCTGCCAGGGCCGCCAGCGGGGCCCGCGATGCCAATTCGATCCGGTATCGGCTCGGCTCGCCAGCAACGGTTGGGGCCGCCCGGAGCCAAGCGTGGCGATCCGGTGCCGATTCGTTTTGGGGCGATCCGTTGGCGGCCCGATAAGTTTCCGATCTGGCCCCGTTTCGCGGCTCGCTTTTGTTCAGGCCTGCCTGCTTGGGGGGGTACCGTGATGGCCAGGACCGTGGGATCCCCGACTTGTCCCGGTCCGAGTTTGTCCCTGCATCGTTCGGACGTGTGCATATGTTTGCGGCGATGGCCATCGAAGAGCAGATTGGATCATCCGACGGCAAATACGCGCGAAACCGAAAAACGCACGGAGAATGGACGTCCGAGCGATGGCGAGTGTCCTGGCGTCGTCCTTAACGATGCTCTAAAACTCCCCGTCGCCGTGGGCCCAAAACCAGCGGCCAGCCCGGTGGCCACTCACTTTCGGCGGCGAGCCCGGGGGGAAGTAAGAGGAGGGACAGGCGTTCGCAGAAGGCGGCGCGGCTTCTCGGACGCCATCGCACCTTCTGGGAAGTCTTCTGAGCCTTCTCCGAAGACAGAGACGGCCTTTCAGAAGGCGCGAGGGTTTCTGAGAAGCCCCGCCGCCTTCTGAGAAGGCCTGCCCTCTCCTCCCCCGCGGGCTCGTCGTCAACTCTTGCCCATTGCCCAAGGCGCCACCCCCTTCCCAGTCCCAGAGCTCTAACGTCCCGAGCCTTGCCGACCCTCCCGCCCCACGGAGCGGAACGACACACTATCCGCTCGTTGGGCATAGCGTGTCGCCAGGGCCGCCGTAGCGACACGCTAAGCAAAGGTCCCGACCGTCAGGATACGCCAATCCTCCCGTCCGCGGGCCCCAAGCCAACGGCCAGCATGGCGGCCACTCATCTTGCCCAAGGCCCCAGGCGTCCCCCCTCCGTGCCGGAGGTTCTCGAAAGGTTTCGTTGAACAAGCTTAGTCTCGCTAGACTTGAGGCCCACCCTGCCCGACCCGAGTCCCGCCAGCTCGACATGCGGCGCCCCAGCAGCCGTCGAAGTCGCCCTTCTCAGCCTGACCCGACGACTTCCAAGGAGGCCTGAACCCTCTCCACTTCCCCTGGGCTCGTCACCAAATCTTGCCCACTGCCCCCCGGCGTTACCCCCCATGGGCGAGCAGCACGTCCGCCTCCGCGGCCTCGCGGGCCTGGGCCCCCGGGGCCGCGAACCCGCGGCCACGGGGCGCCTTGCCGCGGACATGCCCCGCGCGGAGCGCAGCCGTGCGACCGCGCACCTGTGGGAGCGCGACCCGGAATCCGGACCGCGAGGGCGCGGATACGGGCACGTTCGCCGCCCGTGCTCGCTCGCCCTGAAGGCCCAGGGCGCCCCCCGCGGCGAGGCCCCCCCGCGGCGAGGCCCCCCCGCGGCGAGGCCCGCCCGAGAGCAGCAGCCCCCCCCCCCCCCCCCCCCCCCGGGGCCCTCGAGGCAGGCGCGCGGGCGCCGCGAGGCCGCCCGAGAGCCGCGGCCCGAGGGCCGCGGCTCGGAGGCGCCGGGCGCTCCTGCGCCGGAGGGCCGAGCGCCTGCCCCGCGCGAGGAGTGACCTTTCGCCGGGGTGACTCCTCACTCCTCCTCCTCCTCCTCCTCCTCCTCCTCCTCCTCCTCCTCCTCCTCCTCCTCCTCCCCCTCCTCCTCCTCCCCCTCCTCCTCCTCCTCCTCCTCATCCTCAGGGGTGGCCCGCGCGCCCACAGGGACGGCCCGGAGTGACCTCCAGGGAGTGGCCTTCTGCCAGAGCGGCCTGCTGCGTTGCGGGTCCACCGGGATGGCCACAGGGGCGGCCCGCGCGCCTGAACTTGGGCCCTTCGCGGCCCCCGACAGCCGCGCACTAGGCGCGTGGCAGAGAACGGGGTGGCGGAGGGGAGGACGAGGAGGAGAAGAAGCAGGAGGAGGAGGAGGAGGATAAGGGAAGGAAGCAAGATAATAGGAAGGAGGAGGAGAAAGAGGAGGAGGAGGCCGAGGAGGAGGAGGAGGAGGAAGAAGAGGAGCAGCAGCAGCAGCAGCAGCAGCAGCAGATGAGGGAATAGGGAGGAGGAGGAGGAGGAGGAGGAGGAGGAGGAGGAGGAGGAGGAGGGGGAGGGGAGGAGGCGGAGGGGGAGGGGGAGGAGGAGGAGGAGGAGGAGGAGGAGGAGGAGGAGGAGAAGCCCCCAGAAAGAGTCGGGCTTCGGCGTGGGCCCGACACCCCCGCGCCTAGCGGCGCGCCCGAGCGCGGTGCGTGCTGCGAGCGGCGCGGAGGATCAAGGATGTCAGCCAGACGTGCGCAGCAGCAGGAGGAAGAGAGAGACAAGGAAGAGGAGAAGGAGGAGGAGAAGGAGGAGGAGAAGGAGGAGGAGAAGGAGGAGGAGGAGGAAGAGAAGGAGAAGGAGGCGGAGGAGGAGAAGGAGGAGGAGAGGGAGGAGGACGACGACCCTGTAATCTGCACACTCTGGGCCGTCCTGTTGCGCCACGAGGCGCAGCGGTGCCCGCGCGACACCAGGGGGGCGAGGCGAGGGGGGGGGGGGGGGCAAGAGCGGAGGCGGAGGGGGATGGGGAAACAGACAGGGAGGAGTAGAAGGAGGAGGAGAAGCAGGAGGAGGAGGAGCAGGAAGCAGGAGCGAGGAGGAGGAAAAGAGGAGGAGGAGGAGGAGGAGGAGCAGGAGGACATGCGGAGGCGAATGAGCATGAGGAGGAGGAGGAGGAGGAGGAGGAGGCGGCCAGGAGTGAGGAAGAGGATGATGACGGTTATGATGATGATGATGATGACGATGATGGTGATGATGATGATGATGATGATGGTGGTGATGATGATGATGATGGTGATGGTGATGCTGATGATGGTGATGGTGATGGTGATGGTGATGGTGATGGTGATGGTGATGGTGATTGTGATTGTGATGGTGATGGTGATGGTGATGGTGACGGTGATGGTGATGGTGATGGTGAGAATGAGGATGAGGATGAGGATGAGGATGAGCATGAGGATGACGACGATCATGATGGTGATGATGATGGTGGTGGTGGTGATGGTAATGGTGATGGTGATGGTGATGGTAATGACGATGAAGGTGATGATGGTGATGATGAGAATGATGATGATGATGATGGTGATGATGATGGTGGTGTTGATGGTGATGACGGTGATGATGATGATGATGATGATGATGATGATGATGATGATGATAATAATGATAGTGGTGGTTGCGATGCTGATGATGATCGTGGTGCTGATTGTGGTCATGATAATGGTGATGACGATGATGATGGCGATGTGCTGCTGATGATGATGGTGATAGTTATGGTGAATGTGAGGGTGATGATGGAGATGATGATGCTGATGATGATGAGGATGAGGATGAGGATGTCAGCATGTCGCGCCGCTGGTCCTGGCCCACCACGCTAAGGCGCGACACGCTGTCCATATCCTGGTCTCCAGGCGCCAACGTCCCGAACTGTTCCCGGCCTCCCGCCCAGCGAAGCGGAGCGGCACGCCATTCTGTTCGCAGGGCATAGCGCGTCGCCGGGGCCGCCGGGGCGACAGGCTGAGCACGAGTCCCCGACCTCCTCCTCCTCCTCCTCCTCCTCCTCCTCCTCCTCCTCCTCCTCCTTCTCCTCCTCCTCCTCCTCTCCCCTCCTCCTCCTCCTCCTCCGCAGCAGCAGCAGGAGGGACGAGGGGCGGAGGGGAGCGAGAGGGCCCAGTTGAGGCGAGGTGTTTCCCCTGCAGGGGAACAGAGGATTCGGCGGTCATGACGCGCGGGATCGAACAGGCGATCGGTGCGCTGCCATCGCAGCACAGTTGAATGAATGCGGTTGGCAACCTGCATTGCCTCTGCCACGTTTGCTACTCGAGGCCCTCGCATTCGTTTCTGGGAGTTGGTACCCCTCGGGCAAGTGCAGAGAAGGCGCGGAACCACGACCAACCAGAGTCGGCGAGTAAGCAAACGAGTGCACATAGCATACACGAATTGGTATATGTTCCCTGCCTCACCTTCGTCCTTGCCACTCCTTTTCGTCAAGCACCCTGTGATACTCCCAAGCATTTCAATTATGCCTCCTCGCCTCCTGATCCTCCTCCACGTCCTCCCAGCTTCCGTCGCCAATCCTTGGGGCAGTTTAGGCGTCTGCGCCGCAGGTCGCAAGTCGTGTGCGAGTGTGTGTGTGTGTGTGTGTGTGTTGAGTATGTCCAAACGGTTGTGAAATGATTCGGTGTGCCATTTTCAGCGTGCGCATGTAAAGGCGGATTCGAGAGTGTATGGGTCTGGACTTGCGTGCTCGAGATGTTTGTTCGCCAGCGGTTGGCAGATTTGGCCGTGTTGTACGTTCAGACGCGTCACGCAAGAAAACCATGTGCGGGCCTTAACGCATTTGGGACGCGATGCCGTCCAGGTCGTGGTTTGTGAGTCCACGTCTTTGCCAGATGCGAGAGTCGCACATCATGAATCATGCCAGGAATTATGAGCGTCGTTCAGATTTTGGGGGGGGAGTCGGTGACGCGCGAGTCATGGTTCGCGAGACCAGGTGCAGATCGAAAAGAATCCTTGCCTGCACGTGTCGCGCGAAGAGACCTTCCCCGATGTCGGGATATGGAGGAGGTTTGGGGGCGACGAACAATTCTGGGGTGGTTGGCTTCGCCTGCCCCAAATCAACCGCACACGTCCAGCATTGGGGAGCGGCCCAGGGCCCAAACAGAGCGTGAAAGACGTGCCAGCCGTCTGCGGTGTGCACCACGCCCGCTTCGGCCTCCTCCCGGCGGTGACCTCCAGAATCATCATGCACGTGCCCGTGCTCACGTGCGCGGGGCGCGAGGCCGCGGCCGTGGACGCAGAGCCGTGGTGGCAGCTGCGCGACGTCCTGGCGGCGATGCTCGAGCGGGACGACGGGGCTATCGACCGCAGGCGGCGCATCTTCCTGGGAGGGCTGTAGCTCTGCGGGAGCGCGACTCTGGCCGGGATCGGGGCCAGAGGCGGCAGCGAGTTGAGCCTCGTAGTGATCCATGCGCATCGCGTAGCGACCTGCTTCGGGAACCTCGCGAGGATCTACTCAACCGTCTCTGGGGAGTGCCTGTGCACGATGGAAGGCCACCGGGACACCGTGTGCTCTGCTGTGTTCTCGCCAGACGGGCGGGAGGTGCTGACCGCTTCGGGCGACACGACGGCTAAGATCTGGTCGGCTGCCTCCGGGCAGTGCCTGCGCACGCTGCAGGGCCACCGGCGCAAGGTGGCCTCCGCCATCTTTTCTCCAGCCGGGGAGGAGGTGTTGACTGCCTCGAAGGACGGGACAGCTAAGCTCGGCGGCGAGCGAGGGGGAGGAAGCGAAAAGAAGAAGAAGGCCTTCTCAGAAGGCGGCGGGGCTTCTCAGAAGCCCGCCGGCCTTCTGAGAAGCTTTCTGCGTCTTCGGAAAAGGCTTAGAAAATTCGTCAGGCTTCTGGAAGGCCCGTCCCCTCTCACTTCCCCCCCCGGCTGGCCGCCGACCAGATTTGGTCAGTTGCTTCAGGGGAGTGTTTGCGCACGCTGGATTTTTTCTTCAGCCCTCTTCAGCCCCTCCACCGCGCACAGGAGGTGCTCTCTGCTGTCTTCTCGCCAGACGGGCGGCTGGTGTCGACCGCTTCGGCAAACGGGACAGCGATGAGATGGTCAGCCCTCTCAGGACAGCGCCTGCACACACTCGAGGGCCATTGGTCGGCAGTGCGCTGCGCCGTCTTCTCGCCGGAAGGCCAGAAGGCGCTCACAGCTGCATGGCACGAGGCGCCGAAGATCTGGTCCGTCGCTTCTGGGGAGCGCCTGCGGATGCTGGTGGACAAGTGGGGCCAGGTGGAGTGTGCCGCTTTCTCGCCGGACGGGCGCGAGGTGCTGACTGCCTCCGCGGATCAGGCTCTGGCGATCTGGTCCGCTGCCTCTGGGGAGTGCCTGTGCAGGTTGGGAGGCCATCGGCGAGGAGAGGCCTCTGCCGTCTTCGCGCCTCATGGGCAGCGAGTGTTGACCGCCTCTGCGGGCGGGGCGGGGAGGGTCTGGTCCGCTGCCTCGGGGACGTGCCCGCGCACGCCGAAAAATGCTGGATGGCCAGCTTCGAGCCGTGATCCCTCAAAAGCGTCGAGCAGCCGCACCAGTTGGGGTGCAATTTCTTGAGGGGGGAAGGAGGGAAGGGTGTGTAAGCCACTCGGGGTCTTGCGGGAAGGAAGGATGTCTGATGCCCAGACGAAAATCGCTCATTCATTCTATGCTTCGTCGCATCATGTAAGTTGGTTGTTCGTTGTAGTCGGCGTTTTTGGGATGAGTAGAATATCAGTTCAGCGAGTCCATATGTTGCTTGGCCAGAACAAGTGCGTCGTTTTTGTGCGCATGTGGCCCGTGGGGTACTTCGAGGGACCCTTCGTAGGCCATCGTGTAGTATTTTAGAAACCTGTCGATTGGGCAGCTTTGGAGCCATCATGGAGCTTCTTGGAGCCGTCTTGGGGCCCTCTCAGAGGCGATGTTTCCCCCGAGGTGGTCGAGGGATCGTCTGCCACTCGTTGACAAGCGCCCGCGGTCACTAGTTTCCCCAGCGGGGCCGTCATCCGTGCGCAATTTCGAAGGGGAAGCATTCAAGGAATGCTTGTGGGTTCCAAGACGCCTCTGGCCCGATAGGCTTGGGCACCCCAGCGCCGATGCGAGAGCGCCATCCAAGGAACTCAGCGGCGGATGTTTGGAGCCCAACCGCGGGGCGAAGGCTGGTCTTGGTGTGCGTGAACAAACGGGGCGAGGTGGTGGGCCTGAAATCAACACGTCAGGGTTTGGCTCCTCTCTTTTTCATCTTCCCTCTTGACTCCTCACTCATCGCGGCTCTGACTGGCCCTTGGACGGCCCAAGCTATCCCACGACGGCCACAGGAGAGCACAATGTGGCTCCAAAAAGTTGCCAGAAGGTCTCAAGAGCAGCCCAGGCTGACCCCTCGCACAGCCCCGAACCAGCCCCAAGGAGCACATAGAGCAGGAGGAAAAGGAGGAAGAGGAAGAGGGAGGAGGCGGGGGAGGGAGGGAGGGAGGAGGAGGAGGAGGCGGAGGCGGAGGAGCATGATGCTGAGGCATGGGAGGAGCCTCCTCCTCCTTCTCCTCCCCCTCCCTCCCCCTCTCCTCCAACCTCCTCTCCTCCTCCTCCTCCTCCTCCTCCTCCTCCTTCTCCTCCTCCTCCTCTTCCTCTTCCTCCTTCTCCTCCTCCAACTCCTCCTCCTCATCCTCCTCCTCCTCATACTCCCCCCCTCCTTCTCATCCTCCCTCATCCGTCCACTCCTCCTCCTCCTCCTTCTCCTCCTCTTCCATCCCTTACCCTTATACATAACTCCTCATCATCGCACCCCCAGGCGTGTTTGAAGGGCGGGCGGTTCGCCTGAGACCCTCTCGCCATGAATTATCTTGAAGCTTGGAATGTGCAACACTTTCACGGGCGAAGGGCGAGTGGTCTTCACAATCTGGTTCTCGCCTATGCGCCGCGCACATGCGTCCCGAATATTTGCAACAGCTTCACGGATGGAGGCCGGGTGGCTTCCAAAATGTGGTTCTCGCTTTCGCGCCGCGCACATGCGTCCGAAATGCCTGCAACCGTTTCACACATGGAGGGCGGGTGGTGTTCGAAATGCGGTTCTCGCATTAGCGCCGCGCATTTTGGTCGTGGCAGATGGCAACAGTTTCACGGATGGAGGGCGGGTGGTTCTCAACATGTGTTCGTCGCCTTACTTCACCGCACGTTCGTCGTACAAGCTTGCAAAAGCTTCACGGATCGAGGGCGATCTGTGTTCAAGATGTGTTTGTCGCCTTAGTGTTGCGCACATTCGTCTTGGCTGTTTGGAATAAGTTTAAGTATTAGTATGGCCTCAGTCCCGGGAATGGTGTTCTGGTACGATGTGGGATGGTTTGGACGCAACAGCAATGTTGATTCGCCGTGTTGAAGTCTCAGGAATGGCGTCTTGATACGGTTCAGGATTGTTAGGACGCAACAGTCGCGTCGATCTGCGGCGTTGAAGTCCCAGGAATTGCCTTCTGGCACAATTGAGGTGTCTCAGACGGTTGTCCTCTGATGGGCCATTCCACGCAATGAAAGTAAATTCGGTCAGGGACATATGAAGGAGGAGTTTTGGGGAGGGTTTGGTGCAGCATCGATGATGCGTGTTGGGCTTGCATTGGTCCTCCTCCTCTTCCCTCTCCTTCTCCTCCTCCTCCTCCTCCTCCTCCTCCTCCTTCTCCTCCATCGCTCGCTCGTCCTCCTCATGCTGCTGCTGCTCCTCCCTCGGTCCTCGCTGCTCGCTGCTCCTGCGGCTGCGCCTCCTCCACCCCGAGCCCGAGAGGTGAGGATCGACGCGACGGCCGAAGGCGGCGAGCTGCCGCTGGCCGCCAGGGGAGGGCGAAACGGCGCGCACGCGCGCGCGACGGGCCAGCGCAACTCTGGCCGCTGGCCGCCAGGGGGCTCTGCTGTGCTCCTGCTCGTTCAGATGTGCCACGTGTGCGGAGCTACGCTGTCCATGCCGCGCTCTCATGTGGCTTCGCTGTGCTCCTGCTCGCAGCGCACACCGCCAGAGGCGGCGGAGAGCTTGAGAGGTCCACCTACCAAAAGAGCATGCGCGCGACGGGCCAGCGCAGCTCTGGCCGCTGTCCCAGTGGGCCACGGGACCCTCTTGCCTGGGCGGCTTTGCCCCGCTCCGTGCGGGCGCGGGGTCTCAGGGAAGGGAGGGTTTAGATGCGGAAGGAAGGAAGGAAGGAAGGAAGAAAGGAAGGAAGGAAGGAAGGAAGGAGGAAGGGAGGGAGGGAGGGAGGGAAGGGAGTAGGAGGAGAAGGAGGAGGAGGAGCAGGAGCAGCAGCAGGAGTAGCAGCAGGAGCAGGAGCAGGAGCAGGACAAGGAGTAGCAGGAGCAGGAGAAGGAGGAGGAGAAGGAGCAGGAACGAGAGGGAGGGCCAGGAGGAAGGGAAAGACGACCATAAGGAGGAGGGAGGAAGGCTTCTGGTGGGCTAAGGGAGCCTCCCCCCGGGGTGGCTCTGCCGGCTCCGCGCGGGCGCGGGACTTCGGGAGAAGGAGAGGAGCCCGGCTGCCCTGATACGTACGTGTCGAAAAGTAATACGTACCGTGTTCAACACGTCTCTCACGCACATGTTGGCCCACGTTTTGGCGAGCGCAGCGCGCCAGACCTACGTGTTCAATCTACGTGCTGAGCTGTGTGGCAACGTTGCGCGTTGCGTATCGGGGCAGCTATAAGCTTCAGGGGCTCATGGGGCCTCCCCCATAGGTGGCTTTGCCGTCTCCGCGCGGTCGCGGGGCCTCGCGGTGGGAGGAGGTGAGACCTTCCAGGGCTGGGTAGGACGAGGCTCCCCAGAGCTCCGCCAGGAGAGAAGGTTTTGGCGTGGCCAGCCGACCAGACAGGGGCAAGGAGAGGGTCGACTGCACGTAAGAGTGACCTTTCGCCGGAGTGACCTTCGGTGCGGGCCGCCGCCCCCGGGTCGACGAACGCGATGCGACAGCAGCGTCTTGCGCGCGTGGGCTTGGCTCCTCCCCGCGGCTCCCTCCCCGTGAGCCGCGCACCGAAGGTCACTCTGGCCTAGGGTCGCATCTTGCGTGTAGCCGAGAGGGGGCGATAGGCTGCGGGGGAGGAGCCCCGACCTGCCCCGGCCTGCTGCCTCCGAACCCAATCGTTGGGTGCGCGTCCTCGCCCTCCTCGTCCTCGTCCCTCCTCCTCCTCCTCCTCCTCCTCCTCCTCCTCCTCCTCCTCCTCCTCCCCTCCATTCCCTCCCTCCCTCCTTCCCTCCTTCCTTCCTTCCTTCCTTCCTTCCTTCCTTCCTTCCTTCCTTCCTTCCTTCCTTCCTCATCTAAACCCTCCTGCTCTTCCTCTTCGGCGCCGATCGCGGCCTGGGTGCTCCGCCCTGCCCCCCGGGAGCGTGCGGCTGCGCCATCGGGGGCCTGTCGCCGATCCGGCGGCGGCGTGTCGCCGATTCCAAACGTCCCGCCCCTGGGTTGGCCCACCCTTTACGCGCTCCTCTTTCGGGAGGGAGGGAGGAGGAGGAGGAGGAGGGCAGGAGGAGGAGGAGGGGGAGGAGGAGGAGGAGGAGGAGGAGGAGGAGGAGGAGGAAGAGGAGGAGGAGGAGCAGCAGGAGGAGGAGGAGGGGAAGGAAGAGGAGGAGGGGGGAAGAAGGAGGAGGGAGGAGGAGGAGGAGGAGGAGGCGGAGGAGGGGAGGAGGAGGAGGAGGAGGAGGAGGAGGAGGAGGAGGAGGAGGAGGAGGAGGAGGAGGAGAAGGAGGAGGCGGAGGAGGAGGAGGAGGGGGAGGAACACGAGGAGGAGGAGGAGGGGAGGAGGAGGCGGAGGAGGACGAGGAGGAGGAGGAGGAGGAGGGAGGAGGAGCAGAAGGAGGAGGAGAACGAGGAGGAGGAGGAGAGGAACACGAGAGGAACACGAGGAGGAACACGAGGAGGAGTAGGAGGAAAGCAGGAGGAGGAGGAGGAGGAGGAGAGGAGGAGGGGGAGGAGTACAAGGAGGGGGAGGAGGAGGCGGAGGAGGACGAGGAGAAGCAAGCAAAAGAGGGAGGAGGAGGAGGAGGAGGAGGAGGAGGAGGGAGAGATGGAGGAGATGGAGGAGGAGGAGGAGGAGGAGGAGGAGGAGGAGGAGGAGAGGGAGGAGGGGCAGGGGGAGGAGGGGAAGGAGGAGGTGGAGGAGGAGCAGGAGGAGGAAGAACAAGAGACACATGGGTCGGGACTGTGCGGCGGGACTCTGGCGTCGAAGACGCGTCGAAAGTCCTGAGCGAGAGGGAGGCGGCCCTCATGCGCTGCCCCGCCCTGTGGGCAGGGCCACCCTTCGGGGGGGCCCGCCCTTCTTTGGCCCTGGCCTGGTCGCTCGCCCATGCAGGACTCGTCCCTCCTGGGCACTGCTGCTCTCGTTGTTCCTCTCCGCGCGTCTTGCTGCTGCTGCTGCTGCTGCTGCAGCTGCTCTTTTGGGTTCGGCCTCATCGCCATTGCCTCTAATCTGATAAGAGGAGGAGGAGGAGGAGAAGGAGGAGGAGGAGGAGGGGGAGGAGGAAGAGGGGGAGGGGGAGGGAGGAGGAGGAGGAGGAGGAGGAGGAGGAGGAGGGAGGAGGAGGAGGACGAGGTTGAGGTGGCCCAGGAAGAAGGAGGTAACCGATGCATATGTTCGGACGTCTTCTGCGGTGGATGTTGTCCTCCCGCGGCCTCCTGCAGACACCCTCTTCCTCCCGTGGCCCTGGCCTCCCCCCGCCTCCAACTCACCTCACCTCAACTTCCCTCTCCTCCCCAGTACCTATCCTCCTTGTGTTTATCCCCTGTCATGCCGTATCCCCCTCCCTGACCTACTCATCTCCCTCCTCGTCCTCCTCCTCCTCCTCCTCCTCCTCCTCCCTCCACTCCTCCTCCTCCTCCTCCTCCTCCTCCTCCTCCTCCTCCGCCTCTTCCTCCTACTCCTCATCCTCTTCCTCCTCCTCAGCAGCAGCATCGTCGTCGTCATCCTCGTCATCGTCATCATCACCATCCTTATCATGCCCATCATCAACACCATCATCAGGATCATCAGCATTATCATCATCAGCAGTAGCATCACCACCATCAACATCGGCAGCATCATCGTCGCCATCCCCATCGTCGTCATCATCAGCATCATCATCACCGTCATCATCATCATCATCAGCATCATCATCACCAGCAGCAACATCATCACCGGCAACAGTATTCTCAGCATCACCATCATCGGCATAGTTATAGTCATCAGCAGCAGCAGCATCACCATCATCACCATCATCATCATCATCATCATCATCATCATCATCATCATCAGTATCATCATCATCATCATCATCAACAACAACACCATCGTGATCATCAGCAGCAGCATCAGCAGCAGCATTAGCAGCAGCATGATCCACATCATGATCATCATCATGATCAGCGTCATCAGCATCATCATCATCATCATCATCATCATCATCATCATCCTCAGCGTCATCGTCGTCATCGTCAGCATCATCACCGTCATCGCCAGCGTTATCATCAGCAGCAGTAGCAGCGCCATCATCATCATCATCATCATCATCATCATCATCAGCAGCATCAGCATCAGCATCAGCATCAGCATTATCATCATCATCATCAGGCCAGCCACAACTGGGGGAGTTGTGGTCCTTACCCCCCTGGGGGACCCATCGATTTCGACACCCCTCTCGAGAGACGTCGATGCGATGGGTCCCCCCAGGGGGGGTAGGACCACAGCTCCCCCAGTTAGGCTGGTCGGATCATCATCGTCATGAGCACCCTCATCGTAATCACCATCATCACCATCGCAACCATCATCATCATCGTCATAATCGTCGTCAGCAGCAGCATAGTCATCATCATCATCATCACCAGCAGCAGCATCAACAGCAGCAGCACCAGCAGCAGCATCACCACCAGCATCATAATCATCATTAGCATCATCGTCATCAGCAGCAGCATCACCATCACCAACAGCAGCATCAACAGCAGCAGCACCAGCAGCAGCAGCAGCATCAGCAGCAGCATCACCACCATCATCATAATCATCATCAGCATCATCGTCATCAGCAGCAGCATCAGCAGCATCAGCAGCAGTATCATCGCCATCAACATCATCCACATCGTGATCATCATCACCATCATCATCACCATCATCATCGTCATCATCAGCGCCATCATCATCATCCTCATCATCATCACCATCATCATCGTAGTCATCGTCATAATCATCATCACCGTCATCGTCAGTGTCATCTTCAGCAGTAACAGCGCCATCATCATCATCAGCAGCAGCATCAGCGTCATCATCACCATCATCAACATCAGCACCATCATCGTCATCATCATCATCACCGGCATCATAATCATCATCATCATCATCATCATCATCATCATCATCATCATCATAGTCATCCCCATCAGCAGCAGCAGCAGCATCAACAGTAGCAGCATCAAAATCATCCGCAGCATCAGCATCATCAGCAGCAACATCACCTTCATCATCATCAGCAGCATCATCATCAGCAGCAGCAGCATCAACAGTAGCAGCATCAAAATCATCCGCAGCATCAGCATCATCAGCAGCAACATCACCTTCATCATCATCAGCAGCATCATCAGCATCGTCATCATCATCATCATCATCATCATCATCATCGGCACCATTAGCAGCAGCAGCATTATCCACATTATGATCATCATCAGCATCATCACCAGCATCAGCATCGTGATCATCATCACCGTCATCGTCAGCGTCATCGTCAGCAGCAGTATCACCTGCATCATCAGCATCAGCGTCATCATCAGAGTCATCATCATCAACATCACCAGTATCATCATCAACATCATCATTTGTATCTTTACCCACCATCATCATCACCATCATTATCATTACCATCGTCATCATCATCATCATCATCATCATCATCATCATCATCATCATCATCATCATCGTCATCCGCCCCCTCTCCCCGTGGACCCCCCCGGTGCCCGCCAGCTGCGAGGCCACCCCGCCATGGTCAGGCAGGCCCTGGGCCTGGGATCGGGACAAGTCGCTCCAGAGCGCTACGGAACGCCCGCAGAGCCTTCCAGAACGCCTTGGAATTGCCGCTGGCCCTTAGAGATTCCTGACTTCGCGGTCTCCAGCGTCCTCGTGCCGAGCCTCTCCGGGCCTCCCGCCCTGCAGGGCGGAGCGACACGCTATCCGCTCGCAGGACACAGCGTGTCGCCGGGGCCGCCGCAGCAACACGCTAAGCAAAAGCTCCCGACCGCATATGCAGGCACGCGCACGCAGTGATCAAGATGTGCTCCAACGATATTCAGGGGCCAGCCAGGTGATGGCAAGGGGCAAACCTCGGCTCTGGGACGCGAGAGGCACGCTTTGGAAGCAGGACAGACGACACGTTTGCGAAGGGGTTCGTCTGGATTGCAGAGTCGCATCCCACTGGTCGCAGTGGCACCTGCTTCATATAAAGCGTCACGCCCCCACAACTGCCCAGTGTATTTTGACCATGCCAGGAATCGAGTCGTAAACTATTGGGCAATATTGGAGAGCATTCCGAAAGACACTGTCGGTTGGCAGCCTTCCTGTTTGACTTGCTGGACACATTGCGTCTTGAAGAGGTTGACCGCGGTTTCCAGCAAGTAGGACTCATAGTCGGCCCAAGCTGCTGCCATACATGATTAATCCAGCGCGATAGTAATCAGCGCGGCTGTGGTCGCTCTCGGCCTCCATGGTGTCAACGGAGCTTCCAACTCCTTGGCCGACCGACACCACACCAGCAGGCGTGCCAGGATCACAACGCCCAGGGGCAGAGTAAGATTCAGGAGTAGTTATCGTGACGGAGAAACGGGGAGACCAGTAGCCGTTGGCCAGAAGTCGCAAACGAAGGTGAATCTCTCTCAAGGCAGCAACAATTCGCGCAACCGTAGTTATAGGAGCTGAATTCGACGTCCACTTGGCCCTCGGCACACGACACGCCCCAACGAGCGGCGTCCAATATTTAGCACACGGCGTCCGTATGGCCGATGAACAGGGGGTAGCGGAATTCGTAGACGGCCAAGAAGAACGCAGTGCCAGATTTAGAAGTGGTGTTTCACGCAAGTAATTCCATTATGTTCCGTCTTCTCCTCGACTGCCAGTTAGGTATTTGAAGATCTCGTTGTTTGGTTGCTCGAGGAGAGAGCCAAAGACACACGTCGCTGTGAATAGGAATTCGAATGTGAATCACGCTGTTGTGGACAAGGTGATTGGCATCCCAGCTCGCTTCGTTATGCCTTCCTGGGCGTTAAAGTGTAAGGATCGTGTGACACTCGACGACGTGTCCAGTGTTCGGACATGCCTTGGCCTTGGCCTTACCACGACTTCCTTCCGCAGAAACGCTTGCAATGAAGTGTGCCAGGCCTCCGTGCGGGATGAGATCACGCGTCACAGCAAGACGGAAAGCGCAGCAACAACCATCGCATGTGAGTCGACATCCAGAAGGGTGGGGCGCGTGCAGCTCAAATACGCTCAGGATACCACTGGCACAAGCAGCTGCGTGAGCGATCGTTCTTCTCACCTGCCCTCCTTGAGCCAAAGCGGCTACAGGTCCTCCATCCGCCTCCCACCCCTCTTTCTCCTCCTCCTCTTTCTCCTCGTCCTCCCCCTCCTCCTCGTCCTCCTCCTCCTCCTTTATTTGCTGGGGAGGTTGTTAGGCAGTTCGGCTGTTGTGGTACGAAGCCGCTCTCTCAGGTGATGCCAGGTTCGGGTGCCACCGACCCCAGTCATCGCCCATGAGCTGTTATTTCTCATCCTGCCCCCACCCTCCACCATGCCCCTCCTCCTCCTCTTCTCGCCTGCTCGTTCCCTTCTTCTCCTCCTCCTCCTCCTCTTTCTCCTCCTCCTCCTCCTCTTTCTCCTCCTCCTCCTCCTCCTCCTCCTCCTCCTCCTCCTCTTTCTCCTCCTCCTCCTTCTCCTCCTCCTCCTCCTCCTCCTCCTCCGCGTCCTCCTCCTCCTGCGTTTCGGCCCCCAGGTCATCCGGCAGTTCAATTGTTGGCTCTGCACCACGGAGTTGCTGTCCTTGCTCATGCGAGGCAGAGCCGAGGACCGCTCGCGGGGGGCGCACACGAGCAGCCAGGGCGCACAGTCGGCAGCAGCGTGCACTGGTTAGCCTCTCCTTGTCTCTCTTCCTCCTCCTCCTCCTTCTCCTCCTCCTCCTCCTCCTCCTCCTCCTCCGCTTCCTCCTCCTCCTCCTTTTCTCTCTTGTCGCATGTTCTGCTGGATCTCTTGTTGCGGTCGCTTGTCGAAGAAGCAAAACGCCATAAACATATTTTTTTAGCGCGCCGCGCGGATTTCTTGGATCTGCGTTGGGCCCCCCTGGCGGCGCCTTCGGCGCCGCCCCTGGCGCGCTCCACGCGCCAGGGAGGGGGTCCAGGGCAGAGCCCAGAAATCCGCGCGGACCGCCAACAAAAATATGTTTATGCAGTTGTTTATTCCTTTAGCTTGGGCCCTCGGACAGATGCTCTGACACCGCTTCCCATGCAGCCGCGGGCCTGATACGTGTCAGGGCCAAAAGCAGTCGGCAGCAGCGTTCCCAATGGGCCCCAAACAGTCCAGAACGCACAGGCCGCGCGTGATCCCAACGATAGCGCAGGTCGGATAGGGTCTTTCATGCTGGCAGCTTGTGCCAAGCCATGCATCTGGCGGGGCATACGGCTGAATATGATAAAAGGCTCGATGCTTACCGATTCGGAAGAGTGTTGTCCCTCTCTACATCAGCTGGTCTACCGCGTTCTCACAGCTAGGGTGGAGTACGACTGAGGAGAAGCACGCATGATCAGATCAGTACAAGACTTGATCAGCAGTGCAATCGGGCTGCAGAAGGCCTGGCTTTGGGGCCATTGTCGTATCTCGGCTGCCTCTGACGATGAAGTTCGGCCCCGCCCATTCTGCTGAGAGAATGAGCCTGCTCCCTCGCAGACACGTCTGGTCTCGGTCCACGGCCTGTACAGTACAAGCTCGACAGCAGGGACCGACCAGAGCAGCAGCGCCGATGAACGTCGAGTTGCATCTCAGCACCGCGTGCAATTGTTTTAGCACTTCACACTACGCAAATCGTGTTCGAATCCGGCCCGGTTCTGCAGACGCATGTCTACGGTCTTGATGGGATTGTGTCCTTTAAGTGGCTACCAGAGGCTACGACATGTTTGAAGAATCCGAGCTGTTATGTGTCAAGAAATTCTCCAAGGGCAACGTCGGGCAGTTCAAGGCCGACGGCAAGCTGAACGAGTCTTGGGAGGGCGCCTTGGTGGGCATCCTCTCCAGGAGCGAGAAAGAGAGCGGCGTGCCGGTCGCAGATGCCCTCAAGAGCCCTCAGGCTTGCTTCAGTGATGGTAGGAGTATGCCATGGACACCGTCAGTATGACTAGGGGGGAAGGAATTCTTGACCATTGGGCTGTCAGATTGGTACGTTTCCTCGTAGATGTTACAGTATTATTAGGGGGGGCATGTGGCCTTCCCATTCGCCGATCTGGTCCTAGGCGTTGACTGGGGAGCCACCTTCTGAGGGGCCAGAGCACTGTACTCCATTCGTCTCGCGAAGGTGGCTCGGGCGGCCCAAGACTGCATCTTGCATGCTCGACGACCAGTCGGGGCACAGTCGACGCCATCCAAGCAGGTGCCCCAGAGGAAGCATCTTACTTCGTAAGTCTAGGGACACGTTAAGATGTTAGTGTTGACTCGAAGATGTGTTATTGCACTTCCTATTATGTGGTCGACTACCCCTGACATAGACTGCAACCAGAAATCATGATCGATTGATGTATTGATCCAATGTCATAGTGTCGTCTGCAATTGAATGTGCAATTAAGGGGTGGGACTACGGTGCATGTCTTATCGCACGAAGGCAAAGCGCATTCGTTTGTTCCGAGAGTGGCCACATACACGCAAGCACTTCGTTGTCCAGCGACCTCGCCATAGCCATTCGGCGTGCAGGCAGATCTGCTTCGCAGACATGCAATCCTTGAAACCACCATGATTAGGAATGTGATTACCAAGCCGATGTCCTGGCACTCTTCTGTGCTGGAGAACACCCCCTCTCCCTCGGTGGTCCAGAGCGCAGCGCCTCTCACCGGTCTCCCTGGCCCAGCGGGCCGCGGCCCAGTCGAGCCGAATCCGATCGCCGCAGGGAGCTCGGAGAGGCACGGCGAAAGAGGGCATGACGCGCCGATGGAACAGTTACAGGCGTGCGCGAATCGAACTGGCCGTTTTGCTCCTGGAACGTCGCAGTGATGACAACCGTGGCCACGCGCCGCGCCAGTGAGAAGGAAGATGTTAACCAAAATTGAGACGCACGTGGATGGAGATCGGGATTTGGATAAGGTTGGGGTCGGGCTGGGGACGAGTGCGATGGGCGCGTCCAGGTAAAGATGGCAATAGTGGAGATGTTGATGACGGGTATCAGTATGGGTAAGAGGATGAGCATGAGATAGGGGAGCAAAGGTGATGGATGAGGATGCACATGGGGATGAGGACAAGGATTGGCTGGAGGTGGGCGAGGCAGAGGGTGAGGATGGATGGGGCGCTGGAAAAAGGCACCTTCTGGGCAGCAAGAACGACGCGCTGGCTTGTGAGAAAGCGGTGGCTCAGTATAGAAACACAGGCGCTGCAACACCCCCATGGTTGATGGACTGGCGCCCTGGCCGGCTGGAGCGCTATGTCTCGATTTCTCAGGTCGCCGTTTGGGCACCCCTTGGGGCTCTTGGAACGACGCATGGATAGCGTCTGATGTCGAAAAACGTATCATGGCGCGGGGTGAGGAGCGGAATCAAAGGGTTTGGGTGTGTGTGGGTTTGGAGGCCGGGGGGGGGGGGGGCGGAGGGCAGGTTGGGGAGATCTGGCGTGTCATGCCGCCCGCCCTGTCTTCAAGGGAGGGCTGGATGCCCCCGCGCCCCTCGGGTTGCGTCGTGGCGCGGCGTGCGCGGATGGAGGCGAGCTTCGAAGACGACGTGCGCGGGTCTCAGCCAGCCGCTCTCGTGGACCCACCCGCCCCAGAAACTTGCGCAAGCCCCGGAGGCGTGGGGCCGCCCTCGCTCGCGGCGGGCGCAGGGACGCATATGCAGAGGAGGGCGCGCCCCGCGAGTCTTCCTGGGCCCTAGGCTGAAAGTGACGACGCTGACCATCGCGCACGCAGCATCGCCTCTTCCTTCTGCCAAGAGCTCGTGCGCCGCGGCCCGCGCGTGAGCCCCCGCGAGAACACTGCGCCTGCCGCGGGCAGCGGGGCAGCCGCGGAGCGCGAGGCGCCGAGCGCTCGCGGGCCCGCCCGCCTGGTCGCCGCTCCAGGTGCCGCCGCCTGGCCAGAGGGCCTGGGCCGTGAGACATCCAGATCCACCGCTCGCAGACTGCAGGCTAGGCAGACGCTTCCTCTGTGGGAACAAACACACACACACACACACAAAAGCACACACTCTGGGAAAACACACGCACACACACACACACACACACACACACTCTGTGGGAAACACACACACACACACCGTGGGGAAAAAAACGCACAGTCTGTGGGAAAAACAGACACACTGTGGGGGAAAAAACACACAGTGTGTGTGTGTTGTTTCCCACAGTGTGTGTTTGTTTCCCCACAGTGTGTGTTTTTCCCCACAGTGTGTGTTTTTGCCCCACGATCTTCTTGCTTGCTGGCCGGGAAAGTTTCGGGCGGCCAGGCTTCGGCGGGAGCTCCGGGCCGGCGGCGCTGCTGCCCCCACCGGCCTTCTCCATGGGCCACGCTGCGGCGCGGAGAAATGGCCCCATCGCGGTGGAGAAATGAGGTTGGGCGTTGCTGCCCCACTTCCCGCCCATGGCCCTCGCAGAAGGGACCAGCTGGAAGAAGCACGCCTCAAGATAGCACGACATCGTGATTTTGAGCAGCGTCGGATGCGGCGGTTACACAGTCCAGCCCAGTACTCGTAGCAGGTCGGGCATGTCCCCCATGCAGGCGGATCTGGTGCGAAAAAGGAGAAAGATTCCAACATCCAGAACAAGAAAAGAGAAGTACGCAAGAAAAGACCAGATAATAAAACATCGTCAAAACATCGCCCCCGGGCATTTTTTCCCTAGTTTGAGTTCTCGTCATGGAGAGGGGCAGGCCCGACTTACTGCTTGTGCTCTCTCTCTCTCTCTCGATGCTGCCCCCTGGGTCTGCCCAGGGCCCTCCGAGCCCGCAGGCATCGCGGGAGGAGGGGGGGGGGGGGGGGGAATAATGCATGTCGAACTGGCGTCGGCGGGGGCCCGTCTCAGCACGGGGGCGCTGGCGGAGGGTGTCGGCCGCATCCCTCGAATCTGGAGCGAGAGGGGATCGAAGCGAATGAATGTGTTTTCATGTTTTGGACCGTCGACAACCGTTCCATATGAAGCAAGTGCTTTCTCTGAATCCTTTTCCACGTTTTTTCCGTAGCGCAGGGATCGACCACTAGTATTGAATTCCATTTTTGGATGCTCTTGGACCCACTAGGATTGAAGCCCATCATCCTCGGGATGCCCGTCCGAGCCTGCAGGAATCGCGGGAGGGGGCGGGGAATGTCGGAGGATCGACGTCGGAGGGGGCCCGTTTCAGCACGTGGGCGTTTCGCGGAGGGTGTCGGCCGCATCCCATTCTCCTCGGGATGCTTGAGTCTGCGCTTCTTGGGTGGCGATCTGGGCCAGGTTCGCAGGGTCCGGCCTGGGGGGGCCAGAAACCGAAGCGGCCCTGTCGCCCGCAGCTCCGAAGAGCGCCCGCCGGCGTCGAGATGCCGTGTCCACGCTGAGGGGCGAAGCCGTCTGGGGGAGCGGTCGGGCCAGGCCTCCTGTCGCCTGCTTCCGCCACCGCCTAGACATCCCCCGCGCACGGGCTGAAGAGGGGGGGGCAGAATTCGGGACTTCCAGGAAGAGGAGGAGGAGGAGGAGGAGGAGGAGAAGCTCCCCCCCTGGGTTCGCCGCTAATCCACCCCCGTCCACGGGCTGAGGAGGGGGGGGCAGAATCCAGGGATTCCGAATTCGTCCTCTGTTTGGGTTCCGGACGACTCTGGCTGGCCCCACTCGAGGTGTCGGAGCGTTCCTCTGTCGTCGGCGTTCGCGCCGCGGTTCTGCCGAGGCCCCTCTGCGGAGCAGGTGGTGCATCTGGCTTGAACATGATTCCTCTCGCTTCGCGGGTGTGCACGTCCGGACCACGTACAGTCCAGTTGTTGCGGGGCCTTTGGGGAGCTTCCTTGTGGCCTCTTGGAGGTGTCTTGGGTGGGGGCCTCTTTGGAGGTGTCTTAGAACCGCTCACGCAGTTAGAATGCACCGTGAGCGTGCTGCCTTCAGCCATCGTAGCGAGGATTTTCGCCAAGGTGCGGGGACGTGGAGACTCGCTCGTCGAGGTTCCAACCTCGGGCTGAGGGGGCGATGAGGACGATGAGGAAGAACAGGAGGGAAAAGACGGGGATAGGAATGAGGATGACGACGATGAGGAGGATGAGGAGGGCGATGAGGGAAGCGGCGGCCCCATCTTCCCTCCCAGCGCCGGCTCTACTCATGGGCGCCGCCGTGACCAACTTCCACGCGACAGGGCGCTTTTGCGTTGTATCGCCCCTTGGAAAATCGTCCTGGGGGGATCCCGCGGCCGCCTTGGGGCTCTCTTGGGGTCCTTCTGGGCCGTCGAAGGGGCCTCTTGGACCGTCTTGGGGGCCTCTTTGGGCCGTCTTGGGGGCCTCTGGGGCCGTCTTGGGGCCCTCTCGGGGGCTTCTTAGGCCTTCTGGGGGCCATTCTGCAGGCTGCTTGGGCCGTCACTGGCTTGTCCGAGTCGAGAAAGGCGAGAACGTTAAAATCTTCCCACAACCATACGAACATTTATGATTGTGGCGCCTGGAGGCGCTATTGGGGATCCTCTTGGGGCCCTCTTGGGGCGTCTTGGTAGGTTTTTGGGCCCTCTCGGGGCCATGTTGGGTCGTCTTGGGGCAATTTTGGGGCTCTCTTGGGCCGCCTTGAAACCATCATTCGCCTTCTTGACGCCCCTTGTGGGCTTCGAGGAGGGTCCCGAGGCCCAAATCAATGACTTCCATGCGTTTTTTTAGGTTTTCACAAAGTACGTGGAAACGGGTCGACGACTCGGCGGCGGCCCTGGGGGGGGAGTAAGGGGGGTTGCTTTTCAATGTATGAGAATGCGATGTTTTGCAATCGGCCTTCCTTGACGTATCGTGGCTGGGCCCTGGCGTCACACACCCGTCCTGTCGGACTGCCGAGGCGCTTCGCTGCAGTCCGGACGTGGACCGTCGCATGTGTCATCCTCTCGGTTGCAATTTTGGAGGCAGTTTGGGCCGCCATGCCTCCCTCTTGGGGACATCTTGAGGCCCCTTGGGGGCCTATTTGGGGCATGTTGGGGCCTCTTGGGGGCGTCCTGGCCCGTCTATGGGCGCTCTTCCGCCGTTTCGCCCCTTCGGGGACCGTCTTGGGGGCCTCCCACGGCCGCCTTGGGGCACTCTTGGGATGTTTTTTCGCCGTCCTAGGGGCCTCTTGGACCGTCTTGGGGGTTGCTTTGAGCCGTATTGGGGCTCTCTCGGGCCGTCTTGGGGCCTTTTGGAGGGCTTCTTGGGGTTTCTTGGGGTGCTTTTGGAGGGTGCTTGGGCCGTCATTGGCTTGTCAGCGTCGAGAAAGGCGAGAACGCGAAAATATTCCCAAAACCATGGGAAAATCTATGATTTTGGCTTCTGGGGGCGCTCTTGGGGGGTCCTCTTTGGACATGATTCTTAGGCTTACGCCACACCGCCGACCCCTTGTTTATGCCAATCTGGGGGTAGTAGAAGCTGCGAAGGGGTGAAAAGGCGAGTGATATTTGTTTGGTGTCTGTTCGCCGCCACCGCCAGAGGGTCTCGGGCAGTTCCGCGGGGGGGTCCGAGCGGACGGCGACACCGCGAGTTTTGGAGCCACTTGGGGGCCGTTTCGGAGCCTCTGGGGTGCTTCTTGGGGGTTCCTTGGGGCGTCTGGGCGGCCTCGTGAGGGCCTCTGGGGGCCTCTTGGGGCACTCTTGGGGCCCCCTGGGGCTCCTGGGGGCAGAAAGCTAGAGTTTCAACATGTTTGGTCGCCCTCTTGGGCCCCTCTTGGTGCCGTCTTGGAGCCCTCTTGGGCCGTCTTGGGGACCTCTTGGGCCGTGTTGGGGCCGTCTTGGGCCGTCTGGAGGCCGTCTTGGGGGCCTCTTGGGCCATCTTGGGGCTGTCTTTGGGGCCTCTTTGGCCGTCTTGGAGCGTCGGGAAGCCGAAAAGGCGGAAAAGCAAAAAACATAGAAAAACACTATGGAAAATCAACAATTTTAGACTCTTGGGGCCCTCTTGGGAGGCTTGTTTGGGACCTCGGGGGCCGTCTTGGAGACCTCTTGGCCCGTCTTGGGGCCATCTTGGGCGTCTTGGAGCGGTCGTTTGGCGTCTCGGGGCCTTCGTGGGCCGTCTTGGAGGCCTCTTGGGGGCTTCTTGGCCCGTCTTGAGGCCCTCTTGGGCCCGGAAAAGCCCCGTGAACCGCTCGTCCCGGCCGTGCTGCGCTCGTGCCGGACCCCCCCCCCCCCTCCAAATCGACCGGACCGGGCTCCCGGGGGAGGGGTTTGGGGAGGGGGAAGCATCTCACACGCCGATGATCCCCAAGGGGTCGGCGGATTTGCTCATGCCTGTCTTTGCTGAAGGAATCACGCTGGCGAAGAAAATGGCGCGCTACACAGAGATGAGAGGGGGGGTGGGCCTTCGGGTGCCTGGGGCGCCTTGCCCGGCCAGGCCCCAGTCTGGATCCTGCACGGCGGCGACCACTTCACCGTGGGACTTCAGATTTTATGTTGCACCTCCTGTTTCAGAAGATGAAGAACGGTATAAACTGATCTGTTTCGCCATCGGGGGCGCTTGTCCCAGGGTTGCTGGGAAGCTTATACCCCTGCTGCGGCACGCGGGATGTAAACTTTCGGGCCGACCTTGGACAGGCGTCCACGATGGCAGAAAATCATGGTATACACTTATTCGTTTTCTACCCGTTGTTGTTGTTACTGCTGATGTTCCCTTCCTTCTTCTCCCTCATCACAATTGTTCGCATCACGATACTGTCCATCGCCCGCGAACTATAAAAGTAGTATGTCGTTGGTTGCGCCTGGCGCTGTCTGCGGAACTACATTCGGCGACTCCCTTCGACGAGTGAGGCGGTTGGTTGCAGACACCTCTGCAGGCAAGAGAATTAGTGTGGCGCGCCAGTATGGCTTGTCTCTGGTAGTTGAACGACGAAGGCGTGCGGTTAAAGGTGGCGAGGGGTAAGGAATTTTCTGAGGGCCCGATTTTGCGCAGTCCTTCCCGAGGCGAGGCAAATGACCCATAACTGCCGTATAACAGGCCGCTTACTGTGCATAACCAAGTGGGCATTACGGTGGCGTGCAATCCTCCCTTCAGGGCAAAACGTCGCAGTCAAGGACAGTAAGTTGGCCCACGACGTGATTCACCATGTGTTGTTTGCAAGATTGTCTGGCCCACGACTTTCCCAGAGAAGGCCCGACATCGGCCGCGAGAGATTTGATGTATTATCAAGCATTCCCTCGCCCAAGGCTCCCGCCGTATCCGGCCAGGATGGAAAGGGGTTGTTGTAAGCCAGAAGGTGCTTTGAAGATCGTCGTAAAGCACGGCAACAACACGGGTCTCCGTGCATACAGGCGGAATGTTTGCCAGGTTGTGACATTGTGCCAGTGTTAGGAGCATCCCCAAGTTTTTGACATTTTGCATAATGCCACCAGCCCATCCAGAGACGATGCCTAGAGGAGTTGCCTCGATCAGGGAAGTGAGCAGCACACTGAGGAAGGGTCCTTCTTGGAGCGCTCTTGGCCTCTTGGGGGTCGCTTGGGAGCCTCTCGGAGGCCTCTTGGGCGTCTCTTGGGCGCCTCTTGGGGCCCTCTTGGGGCGCTCTTGGGAGCCTTGGGAGCGATCTTGGGGTCATATCGGAGGAGATCCGACAAAAAAAGATGCGAGATTGAATTGCGACCCCCCCTCGGGAGCCCCAACAATCGCATGTTAGGCCCCTTTGGGGGAGCTCTTGGAATGCTCTTGGGACCGTCGTGGGGCTCTCTTGGGCATCTCTTGGGGCCCTCGTGGGCCTTCTTGGAACAGTCTCGAGGCCTCGAACGGCCAAGGGAAGCGAAAAGGCGAGAAGACCAAACTCATTGATTTCCCCTCGGGTTCTGAGGGATTTTGACCTCTTGGCGGCCTCCTGGGTGGTCTCGGAGGCATCTTGGAACCGTCTTGGAGTGCTCGTGGGGCCTCTTGAAGCATCTTGGGAGCCATCTGGAGCCATCTTAGGTTATCTAGAGCCATCTTGGAGATCATCTTGGGCTCTCTGAGGCCCTCTTTGAGCCATCGTGGGCCATCTTGGACGCTCCAACGCCTCGCGAAACCGCCCTCCAGGTCCAGGGGAGGGGTAAGAAGGGGTCAAGACTCCCTCCCCGCCCGCAAGCCGTCTCGCTCACTCCCACCCGCCCTCCCAACACAGACGTAGCACCCGAGCCTGGCCCGAGCCTCAGCATATTCAGCAGTCGTCTTTGGATGGGCAGCTACTGGGGGCGCATGCCGCATCCGCCGCCGCCTCCGCCGCCGCCCCCGCCGCCCGCCGCCGCCGCCGCTTGCCGCCGCCGCCGCCGCCGCTGCCCGCCGCCGCCGCGCCGCCGCCGCCGCCGCCGCCACCGCCGCCGCCACCGCCGCAGCCGCCGCAGCCGCTGCCGCCGCCGCAGCCGCCGCCGCCGCCAAGTGTACTCTGTATTGTTTGTTGACAGGGATGAAAGTGTGTTGTGCATTGTTGTTTACAAGGGATGTTGGGGGGGGCGCATTGTTCTTGGTTGGCTGCCAGTCGCCTGGGGGAGGGGGTGTATATTAATAGGGAACAGTGATAAACCCTTCCCCGAAGGGGAAGAAGGGGGTTGGACAAAGAAAGGTCTCTAGACCACCTACGCCCAGAGGGCCAGTGGGATTTTGTGATACATTGCTGGCGGCGGTGCTTGCAAAACTGGCTTCAGCATGGGCAAAGGCCATGCCTGCAGCAGAGCCTGGCTCCAAGTTCGTGCTGAACCACTGGAACGGTTTGCCTCCAGGCGGTCATTCCGTCTGCCTCCCTTGTTCGCTCTGTCCCTGTGCTCTAACATCAGTGTGCACGGTGTTGGGAAATTTGCCCGCTGCGCAGTTGGACTAGACAGCGGTTTGGACAGAACGCGTGGGATTGACTGTCGGTGCGCAGGGTCCACGAGACGGGGTAGACCATGTGTCGGCGTGCTTCGCCGCATGGGGATCAGACATGTCCCGCCGAGGCCTGCGCTGTGATTCTAGTACCGCCGCGTGCAGGTGAGTGGTCCGGTGGTCACCACCTCTGGTCGTTGACGACGCTCTTCCTGGAAAGGTGATTACACAAATGAAGTTTTACTTCCGTTCTGAAGAACTTGATCGGGGTGCCACGCGTTTCCCTCGGTCGCCGCTGGTCGCCAGCGCGCGATGCCCTGAGCATTTCCACACACACTTCACGCCCCTCAATGGACCATCCGCTCCGCGTTTTTCCTTCAGCTGCCTGCAGATCGCCGGCGAGCGGGGCCCTGGACAAGCACCGCACCTCGCGCCCCCCACTGGCCCTGGGCATTCACCACACCTCACGCCCAATACAATGCGTTCCACGCACTCTCCTTGCAGAAGACGAATAGACTCTGCCGCCCTCCCGTGCCCAGAGTTATCGGGCCACCCTGGGACACTACGCTTTACCCTTGATCCTGCCTCATCGCTTAGGGGCTCTTACTTCTCATCTACAGAACTTGGCCTGACGGTCGGTCTGGCGGCTATGTGGCCGCCGTCGCCGCCCCGTCGCCGCCCCGTCACCGCCCGTCGTCTGTGGCTGACGGTCGGTCTGGCGGCTATGTGGCCACCGTCGCCGCCCCGTCGCCGCCCCGTCGCCGCCCGTCGTCTGGGCCTGGCGGTCGGTTTGGCGGCTGCGTGGCCGCAGTCGGTCGCCGCCTCGTCGCCGCAACAAGGAATGCACCACGTAGATTGCACAACATAGATTGCACACATTCTAGGGCACGACATAGAGCGCGCAGCACATACACAGCACCACACAGGTTGCACAACATACATTTCGCAGCACACAGATTGCACCGTATACGTTGCACCACAACGGTCGCACTATTTAGATTCTCCTTGCTCAAATAAGAGAATGGGTTCTACCCCCCCCCCCGGGGTTAACGATTCCCTTTTTCGTATTGCAAGTTGCATATGATTCTGCCCCATCGTCCATCCGAAATATGCGTTTACACTATCCCAGGGGGCCGGTATCGCCCCCCCCCCGCCATTCTCTGCAAAAAACACTATGCGCGCAAACTCGTTTATCAAAAACCATAAGTTTTACATAATCCCTTGCAACAAATGGGACGACGTGCGCACGCGCGCGTCGTCGTGCGCGCATGCCGAAATCCTTCAAAACTTTCGGATCCGGAAGGATTTCAAAATCGAGTGTCCAAAAAACATATGAAAACACATGGCTCCGCAGCGCGAATTTGCAAAAACAACATGCGCGCGCGCTCTTGCGATTTTGTTGCGGAAATATGTTCTTCAACATTTTCAGAAAATGCCACCAAACGGGTTTCGCATGCGCGCATGTCGAGTTCGTTCGAACGCCCTTTACGCGAGTGCCGTCGGACGTGATGCTCGACCCTGTTCGCGAGGATGGTCCCCCCTTAGTTTTTGGAGATGGCCCAGGCGGGCAGCCTAGCAGCGACCCTTGTCGCCGTCGCGTGGGCGCGGCTGCGACTACGCTGGCGCCTGTCTCTGGAGGCTTGCATCGGGCCCGCTGTTTCGCCGCGACCCTTGGAGGTCGCGAGGTCCGAACGTTTGAGCTCGCTCTTCGGGGGTTTTCTGCCCCTGTTCGGTTCGTCACGGACACCCTCTGGAGCCCTAGGGGGCCTCTAGAGGCCGTCTTGGAGGCCGTCGATCAATAATTAGGGGGGAGTCCCAATTTGCATTCCCCCCCTGGGGCCATCAGAATCGCCTCTTGGGCCGATCTTGGGCGCTCTTGGGGCCGTCTGGGGGGCCTCTTGGGGCTCTCTGGGGCCATCTTGGGACAAGCTTGAGGCTTCAAAAGCGCATCGGAAGCGAAAAGGCGAGAAGGAACAAATCATGAACCTGCCTCCTCCTCCTCCTCCTCCTCTTCCTCCTCCTCCTGCTTGTCTTCCTCCTCCTCCTCCTCCTCCTCCTCCTCCCTGCTCGTCCTCCTCCCTCCTCGTCCTCCTCCCTCCTCGTCCTGCTCGTCCTCCTCCCTCGTCCTCTTCCCTTCTTGTCCATGTGCTCGTCCTCACCCCTCCTCCTCGTGATCCTCCCCTCTTATCCCCCCTCCCCCTCGGAGGGCCCCCGATGGACCCCGGAGGCGGAGAGGGGGCGCTCCCCGTGGCCGGGAGGCGGCCCCCGCCTGGCCGAGATCGGCGTCGCGGCGGTCCGGGGCGCCGTCGCCTCCGGGGCGAAGGAGGCGCCGAAGTTCTACAAGCCGGTGCCGGGAGAGGTGGACGACTTGGTGCAGGCAGGCAGCCAGATTTGCGTGGCCTCAAAGGAGGGATCCAGCTGAAAGGGGGTGGTGCACTAGATCTGGTGCAGCGGATTTGTGGGGGTGCAACAGGTTTGGGGCGTGCAATACATTCAGGTGCGCAAGTCGATTGCTGGGTCTTCGCGCGAAACACACTAGATTCAATACAATGCAATACATTTCTCTGGCGCACTAAATTTGGAATACAATTGCCCAAAACCTGTTGTACCGCCCCCTTTCAGCTGGACCCCTTTTTGGGTCGCCAGCCGCCGCAGGTGTCTGCCCAGAAATCTAAGGAAGATGCACCGAGGGTCGAGTTTTCGAGGCCTACAGTTTCTGAACGCGTGCGTCGTTTCTCGGCGGTCTTCCAGCTTCGGGATGCCTGCCAGAAGCTGCACCTCGCCGAGGGCGTTCCAGGGGTGCCAGAACCGTCCCGAACGGCCGACGGAGAGCCGAGTTATGGCCCGAGAACCACCAGGCACGGGGATAGGAATAGGCTCTCTTGCAGTTGTGCGCCACTGCCCCCTTCCCTCAACTTGCGCAGGGCCAGCGAAAGTGTCCCGACAATCCCAACATGTGTCAGGAGGGAAGGAAACACACAGACACCATGAATCGTCGACTTCCAGGAATATATATATATATATATATATATACATGTGGGAATGTATGGGGCTTTCATGGGAAGAAAACAAAAACCCAGAAAGTATGGGAAAATATGGGGGTCCTGTTATTTGTGTGTACTTATGTGTGTGGGTGTGTGTGGGTGTGTGTGGGTGTGTGTGGGTGTGTGTGGGTGTGTGTGGGTGTGTGTGGGTGTGTGTGGGTGTGTGTGGGTGTGTGTGGGGGTGTGTGGGGGTGTGTGGGTGTGTGTGTGTGTGGGTGTGTGTGTGGGTGTGTGTGTGGGTGTGTGTGTGGGTGTGTGTGTGGGTGTGTGTGTGGGTGTGTGTGTGGGTGTGTGTGTGTGGGTGTGTGTGTGGGTGTGTGTGTGGGTGTGGGTGGGGGTGGGTGTGTGTGTGTGTGTGTGCGTGTGTGTCTGTGTGTCTGTGTG
>CAUYUJ010007903.1:291445-306445 GCA_963575745.1 Prorocentrum cordatum
CCTCCCTCCCTGGCAAAAAGGCCCAGGGGCACCCGAGTGGGTCCGTACCCCCGTCACCAAGGGGAACCCCCGGACGTTGGGGTTATGGTCCCAGGTCCCTATCCCTAAGAAGCGTAAGATGATTCTAAAGTACGTTTGGAGAAAGGCATGCAGGTGCGGCCTGGCAGGGGCGGCAGGGGGAGGAGAGGAAGAAGAAGAGGGGGTGGCTGGGCGGGGGGCGGTCGTGGATGACGTCCTGGTGGCCGTGGAAGGCGGCGTGGTGGTGAAGTCGTAGTAGTCGTAGTAGTCGGAGTGGCGGTGGTGGCCGCCGGCGCCGTGGCAGTCGCGGTGATTGTCGCGGTGCTGCCGTCGTCGAGCTGTTGGGCCCCAGGCGCTAGTGGTGGCGCTGGTCGTGGTGGTCGGCGTCAGGGGTCGGTGGGGTTGAAAGTGGTGATCGTAGTGGGCGCGCTGGTGACCGTGGTGGCAATCGCAGCAGTGGGAGAGGTGGTAGTCGTGAGGGAGGGGGTGCTACTGCTGCTGGCGGTTGTCGAACTGGGGCTGCTGGTGGTGGGAGCCGCAGAAGCAGCCAACTGCCCCTCACCGTCCCAGGGCGCTCAGGATCATCTCCGCGCTCCTGTGTTGGAGGGTGCGTGAGATGTCCCGCCAGGTCCGACTCAGGAGCTCAGAGCGGTCGGCGTCATTGCGAGAGGCACCGTAGCTCCGAACGAAGCTCAATGCCTCGAAGGACGGCCGCCCCCCGGTTTCGAAGACCATCGGGACTAGATCGAAGCCCCCCTGGGGGGGGGGGGCGGTCGCGTTTGTCCTCGACCATCTAGGTTGCTGCGAGCCCATCTCATTATGGTCGGGCGTGCCTGCGTGGGGCGTAGGTAGAGTGTACGCATGTCACCGCCCAATCGACGAAGATGGGTCGGCCAGTGCTGGGGTCGTGCGTCTGGATGTCCGACTTTGCCTCCTGAAGGATCCCAGTGCGGGGGATTACGGCGGTCCCACGCCAGCACCCGTTGTTCCGTTGGCGCCGCATGACCCGTGATGTCCTGATGCACAGTTGCATGTCGGTCACGCAGGCGCTCGTGCCGAGCAACGCGGGATTGGCCCACCTCGAATGACTTGGTATGGAGCCTGTGTGGGTCGAGGGCCTTTCCGCACAGCGTGCCGTCTCGACGTCGGTGTTGGCAGCGTGAGCCCGCGGGGCAGACCGGCGCACGGAGCCGGGACGTGAGGCTGACCTCGACTTGGTCGTCTGGTTGCACAGGGTCTCCCGGTTGCCGCTGCTGGAGAAACGCCCTTGCGCCCACGCCGCCGCACTCCCGGAGCGCAAGGCGGTCGTTTTCTGGGAGCTCCCGCAGCAACCGTTTTCTGTTTTCCCCGGAGACCGCCTGGTTCCACACACCCTGGAGCTTAGCGTGGGGCTCCTGGAGACTACGGGCCCAGTCGATGGGCTGTCCGTCTGTCGCCCCCGAGGCTTGCAGCGCCTGCCCGGCCTGGGCGAGCGCTTGCACTGTTCCCGGGCACCGCGTTCTGAACCCCTCCAGCGTGCTCACGTCCAGGCACTTGGCCACGTCGTGGAGGCAGAGCGCCCAGCTCGCGGCGTGGGCTGCTGGCGTTGTCTGGGCGGCGGACGGGATGGCGCACCCTCCGTCGGCGAGGCGCATGGTGGCTTGCAGCCTCTGGAGCTCGTCCAGCTGGCTCCCGCGAAGTAAGTGTTCGAGGGCCGAGAACACCACCGCGACGAGCTGCTCCACCCAGATGCTTTGCAAATTGGCTTGCAGGTGGTGGGTAATGCAACCCTGCGCGAAGGTTCTCAGCAGAGTGAAGTAGGCCTCGGCGGAAAGTCCGGCCCCTTGCAGTTCTCGGAGTCGCCGAGTGAAGGTCTGCGCCTTCTGCACTGCCGCCACTCCGTCTGCCCCCGCGTGCACTACCACCCTGTCTTCCTGCTGGTCTAACCATGGCGCTGCATTGCCCAAACACTTCAACGTGTCAACCTTGAGCGCGCGGATCGGTTCTGGGAGGTCGCTCTCCCGGTCCAGTGACCACGCTTGGGTTTTGGTCTGGTTGACCGTCAAGCGTGGTTAGCGTCCACCACAAGTCGCGCCGTTCCTGCTGCGTGGTCCGGGGGCGCGAAAGCCATGAAGTCGTCCAGGCAGGAGAACACCCTGCAAGCAGGCGGGAGCTGCTGGAGTTCCTGGGAGACCTCGGCCAGACAGCCCGCCACTGCAATCGCGAAGAAAGCGGGCGAGGGCGGGCAGCTTTGGCCCACGCCTGTGGCAGCCGTAATCGGCCGTGCCGCGTCGCCAGCGTCGTCCCGGTAGAGGTGCGTAGTGGCCCCCCCCCCAGCCAGCAGCGCGCGGTGCGAAGAAGACCGGGCGTTCGTGTTCGGAGCCCCTGAAAGATTCGGGCCCGCGGGAGATTGTTGCACGCGTTGGAGCAGTCGAAGACGAGAACAACGCCTCGTGGATTTGCTTCGGAAAGGGCGAAAATCCATATGCGCATCACTTCGCACGCATGCCTGGCTTATCTCCTCTTTGTAAACCTCGCAGGCCGCTTTGGCCGCCAACCGCCTCAGCACTCCCCCGCACGCGATAGGCCGCAAGCCGCCAGTCGTCTCTCGAAGCGCCACCAGCCGCGCTCCGAGGCTGGCCCTGGTGGCCTCTGCGCTCAGGCCCACGTGCAGAAAGAGCACCGCGACTTTGGCAACTGCGTCGAGCGCCGCGCTGTCGGCGAGGAGAGTGCGCCAGTGTTCGAATCTGCGGCCATTCGGGCCTGGCCCCGACCACCGCGGGCTTTTGGCCAAGCTCGTCTTCACTGCGGCTACCAGGTCGTCCACAGTGGCTTTGTCTGGAAGGTTCGGGGCCGCGCCTTGTGGCTTTGTCTGGAAGGTTCGGGGCCGCGCCTTGGTCAGCCGGCGCGCCTGCGGCGGGGCAGAGCTGCTGGACTTCTGCCTGGACCCCCGCTCCCGTGGCCAGCGTGGCCAGGCTGCTGGCGCGAACCATGGCTTTGCTAATCAGATGCTCCCCAACGAGCTTTTCCACGGCCTTCGCGGCGGAAGTTGGCCCAGGCGGCAGTCGCGCTTGCGACGGTGCTCCGCCCACTGCGGCGAGCGCGTCTCTGGCGAGTCCCCCCCCGTCTCCTGCCTCCGCCATCCTGATCCGGCGGGCAAGGGTGCTGGCCAGCCCCCGGTGTTTTTCGCCTTCTGGCCGCCGCGCTGTTTCAACGGCTTGAACGAGACCGTTATGTCGAAGAAGAAGGACATCTGTTCCGCCCGCTGTTGGGGCTGGGCGTCCCCGCGCGCCAAGGCTTCGAGAAGCGCCGTGGCCACCTGGCCCCGGAGCTCGGCTGGGGCCCCCGCCACCTCCTGGGGCACATCTGTGACCGTCGGCACGAGGTCCTCCAAGGCGTCGTAGGACACGTTGTCCCACCAGGCCAAGTTCTGGGACTGTTGGCGGTCGACCACTTCTCCCTCCTCTGGCGGCCTCCCCGGGGCGTCGTCGTCCGGGCCCAAGTGCGGGACTCCCAGCGCAACCGCCTGGATCTGTTGCCCAGGTTCCTTTCTGGCCCTCTTTGCCCAGGTTCTTTTCTGGCCCTCTTTTCTGGACGGCCTTCTGGGCCGGTCGCAACAGTCCCGCGCCTCTTCCTGCTGGGCGGACATCAACGCCGCCGTGCCTTGCAACCTCTCGTATGGACCCAACCCCCCTTCTATGCACCGCAAGTGGAAGTACTGAGGGTTAGCCAGTGCTGGGCTGAAAGCTCGAAGCTCGCCCTTGCCAATGAGGCCTCGGCACGTGATCGCCCGGCAGAGGCAGCCCCGGCGGGAAGACATGACATCCACCGCCCACGTCGTTTTAGGCTCCACGTGGCCCCCAGCGTGAGGGCTCGACACAATGGGCGGTCGACGTGGAAGCCCGATCCCAGGGCCCACGCGCAGGCGCAAGCTACGGCGATATGCCCGAGCCCGCCATGAACGCAGGCTCCGTAGCACAAGAACTCCAGAGGTGTGGCGCTCAGGCACGCTGCGAAGGTCACCATGGCGGGGTGCACCGGCCCCTGGACGAGTGGGCCAACGAGTTTCTGGGCCAGGGCCGCCGCAGAGATGCCTCCCGCGATAAGCGGGGCCCAGGCGGCAAACAGGACAAGCGCTGAGGGCGCAACGGTGAGGGCACCGTGGATGCATTCCAAAGCCCTGCTGGCGCCCGCCAGTGCCCGCGGCCATGGGGCGCGCTGCTCGGGCATACAACCCGGGCTCGAGGTCGTGCCCCTTGCTCCCGTGGCCCGAGCTGCGCACGACCGCACGTGGAAGAGGTAAAACAGCTGTGCAGGTGAGTCTTGGTGCCCGTCCGGTGCGCCAGGGCACTCCACTGCGACGGCCCTGGTCTGCTCCTTCTTCATGGGTGCTCCTTACCGCAGTCGTGGCTCTCATGGTGCTGCTCCCACTCGTACTGCCCACCGACGTGCTCGACCGAGTGGTGCTGCTGGTTTGAGGGAGTTTCTGTGGAACTCACGTCATCCTCACCCCCGGCGCGAAGAGCACGAGCCCAGAGCGGCCTCCGGCACCGTTTCCGGACAGATCCGGCGGATCCGCGGACGAATCCCAAACCGGCGCCTTCGCTTGAGACATCCCCACAAAACGGGCCCCGGGGGAAGTGCCCACAGGAACCCAGAGCGGCCTCCGGCACCGTTTCCGGACAGATCCGGCGGATCCGCGGACGAATCCCAAACCGGCGCCCTCGCTTGAGACATCCCCACAAAACGGGCCCCGGGGGAGGTGCCCACAGGAGCCCAGAGCGGCCTCCGGCACCGTTTCCGGACAGATCCGGCGGATCCGCGGACGAATCCCAAACCGGCGCCCTCGCTTGAGACATCCCCACAAAACGGGCCCGGGGGAGGACGAATCCCAAACCGGCGCCCCCTTGAGACATCCCCACAAACGGGCCCCGGAGTGCCATAGAGCCCAGAGCGTCCTCCACGCCGTTTCCGGAAGATCCGGCGGATCCGCGGACGATCCCAACCCGGCGCCCTCGCTTGAGACATCCCCACAAAACGGGCCCCGGGGGAGGTGCCCACAGGAGCCCAGAGCGGCCTCCGGCACCGTTTCCGGACAGATCCGGCGGATCCGCGGACGAATCCCAAACCGGCGCCCTCGCTTGAGACATCCCCACAAAACGGGCCCCGGGGGAGATGCCCACAGGAGCCCAGAGCGGCCTCCGGCACCGTTTCCGGACAGATCCGGCGGATCCGCGGACGAATCCCAAACCGGCGCCCTCGCTTGAGACATCCCCACAAAACGGGCCCCGGGGGAGAGAGCGGCCTCCGGCACCGTTTCCGGACAGATCCGGCGGATCCGCGGACGAATCCCAAACCGGCGCCTCGCTTGAGACATCCTCACAAAAGGGGGCCCGGGCCACAGCGGCCTCCGGCACTTTTCCGGACAGATCCGTCGATCCGGCGATCCACGGATCCGCTGGATCCGCTGGATCCGGTGACGAATCCCAAACCGGCGCCCTCGCCTGAGACATCCTCACAAAACGGGCCCCGGGGGGGATGCCCAGAGGAGCCCAGAGCGGCCTCCGGCACCGTTTCCGGACGGATCCGCTGGATCCGCTGGATCCGGTCCGACGAATCCCAACCGGCGCCCTCGCCTGAGACATCCTCACAAAACGGGCCCCGGGGGGGATGCCCAGAGGAGCCCAGAGCGGCCTCCGGCACCGTTTCCGGACGGATCCGCTGGATCCGGTGGATCCGCCGACGAATCCCAAACCGGCGCCCTCGCTTGAGACATCCTCACAAAAACGGCCCGGGGGGAGGTGCCCAGAGGAGCCCAGAGCGGCCTCCGGCACCGTTTCCGGACAGATCCGCTGGATCCGCTGGATCCGGTGACGAATCCCAAACCGGCGCCCTCGCCTAAGACATCTTAACAAAACGGGCCCCGGGGGGATGCCCAGAGGAGCCCAGAGCGGCCTCCGGCACCGTTTCCGGACGGATCCGCTGGATCCGATCCGGGATCCGGTGACGAATCCCAAACCGGCGCCCTCGCCTGAGACATCCTCACAAACGGGCCCCGGGGGGGATGCCCAGAGGAGCCCAGAGCGGCCTCCGGCACCGTTTCCGGACGGATCCGGTGGATCCGCCGACGAATCCCAAACCGGCGCCCTCCTCGGCTTTCCTTTCCAACTGGTCAGGATTCGTGCCCCTTCCCCTCCTCCAGGGAGGCACGGCCAGAGCGAGGACGGCGAAAGTGTTTTCCGTAAGCCCGCGAGTCAATCAAAGTTTACTTTGGGGAACTCCGATAGCATAATTTTGGGAGTTTCTTCGTGGCCGCTTGGGATTCGGGCGCGGCCGCCTGAGGCGAGCATGGCGTGCCCCATCAACTGCCACTGCGACTATGGCGTGTCTGGCATCTTTTTGGTCAGAGGCCTCCAAGACTGCCCCAAAACCGCCCAAGAGGGCCCAAGACGGCCCAAGAGAGGCCCAAGACGGCCCAAAAGGCGCCCAAGACGGCCCAAAAGAGCCCCAAGACGGTTCCAAGAGAGGCCCAAGAGAGGGGCCACGAACCGAAAATTCCAGCTTTCCGCCCTAAGAGGCCCACTGTGGCAATCTAAACGGTCGCACAGCGGCGACAGCCATCCGGCCACCTAGCTGCGGCCCAAAGGTCTTAAAGTTTTTCTGCTACCTCGCGGGGGGGGGGGGAATTCGTTGCGTTTCTCCCTCCCCGGCAGACTCGGCCCGTCCAGACCGTTACTCTCCAGGGCCGATGCAACACAGCAAATGCTGCACGGAAACCGGTTCAAATCTGTACCGCACGCTCCTGCGCTATTTTTCGGGCGTGCCGGCCCATCCGCTATGGATGCGGTGCTTCGCCCCCTCGTCATCGCCCCCTCCTCCTCCCTCCCCCTTTCCCTTCATCCTCCCCCCCCCCCCTCCCGCCCTTCCACTTCTCTCCCTCCCCTCCTTTCCCCCTCCCCCCCCCCCTCCCTCCCGCCCTCCCTCTTCCGCCCTCCCGGGGAGGTGGTGGGGGGGCGGGGGTTGAGGCAGGAGGAGGAGGAGGAGCAGCAGTAGCAGGGGGGGTGTGGAGGATTGGGAGGAGGAGGAAGAGGAGGAGGAGGGAGGAGGAGGAGGAGGAGGAGGAGGGGGACGGGGAGGAGCCGATGGGGGAGGAGGAGGGAGATGAAGAGGAGGAGATAGAGAGGAAGAAACGGGAGGATGCGGAGGACGAGGAGGAGGAGGGGGAGGAGGAGGAGGAGGAGGAGAAACGAGCAGGAGGAGGAGGAGGCGGAGGGCCCTGATCTCCGACGATACGATTCTTTCAATCCTGGTGGCTTTCCTCGGTTTCGGGCTTCGGTGCCGCGTTCTGGCATCATGGCGCAGCAAAGACGGATCTGGGGAAGGGGTCGGGACGTTCTGGGGCCGCGGGGGCTGAGGATGCGGTGTGTGGAAGAGCAGGATGAGGAGGAGGAGGAGGAGGAGGAGGAGGAGGAAGGAGGAGGAGGCGGAGGAGGCGGAAGAGGAGGACCAGGGTGCGGGAGGAGGAGGAGGATGAGCAGGAGTAGGATGAGGAGGAAGAGGATGAACAGGAGTAGGAGGAGGAGGAGGAGAAGAAGGAGGATGCGGTAGGACGATGATGATGATGATGCCGATGATGATGATGATGATGATGATGACGATGACGATGATGATGATGATGATGAGGAGGAGGAGGAGGAGGAGGAGGAGGAGGAAGAGGAGGTGGGCGAGGAGGAGGAGGAGGAGGAGGAGATTTCTCGGGGCGCGCGATTTCCGCAGACTTTTCGCCGCTGGTTCGCCCCCTCGCGAGCCTCGCCCTCCTGATGCTCACGCTCTTTCTCCTCTCGATCATTTCCCTCTCGCCCAGAAGCGCGCGCCCCTTCTTCTATATACAGAAACTCCCGATCAACCGCAGAGCGGCGGATGTTAGCGGTCGTAGTCGTGACTCTCGAGGTGCTACTCTCATTCGTATTGCCCACCGACGTACTCGACATATTGGTGTTGTTGGTGGCGGTCGTAGTTGTGACTCGCGTGGTGTTGTTCTCACTCGTACTGCCCACCGACGTGCTCGACAGAGTGGTGCTGCTGGTGGCGGACGTAGTCGTCACTCTCGTGGTGCTGTTCTCATTCGTACTGCCCACCGAGGCGCTCGAAAGAGTGGTGCTTCTGGTAGCGATCTTAGTTGTGATTCTCGTGGCGCTGCTGGTAGCGGTCGTAGTCGCGACTCTCGCGGTGCTGCTCTCACTCGTATTGCCCACCGACATATTCGACAGAGTGGTGCTTCTGGTAGCGGTCGTAGTCGTGACTCTCGTGGTCTTTCTCTCACTCGTACTGCCCACCGACGTGCTCGGCAGAGTGGTGCTGCTGGTAGCGGTCGTAGTCGTGATTTTCGTGGTGTTGCTCACACTCGGTTTGCCCCACCGACGTGCTCGACAGAGTGTTGCTGCTGGTAGCGGTCGTAGTCGTGACTCGTGATGCTACTCTCACTCGTACTGCCCACGGGCGTGCTCGAAGGAGTGTATTGTTGGTGGCGGTCGTCGTCGTGACTCTCGTGGCTCTGCTCTAACTCGTACTGTCCACCGACGTGCTCGGCAGAGTGGTGCTGCTGGTAGCGGTCGTAGTCGCGACTCTCGTGGTACTGGTCTCACTCGTACTGCCTGCCCACCGACGTGCCCGACAGAGTGGAGCTGCTGGTAGTGGTCGTTGTCGTGACTCTCGTGGTGCTGCTATCACTCGTACTGCCCACCGACGTGCTCGACAGAGTGGTGCTTCTGGTAGCGGACGTAGTTTTGACTCTCGTGGTGCTGATCTCACGCGTGTTGCCCACCGACGTGCTCGACAGAGTGGTGCTTCTGGTAGCGGTCGTAGTCGTGATTCTCGTGGTGTTGCTCTCACTCGGTTTGCCCCCCGACGTTTTCGACCGAGTGGTGCTGCTGGTGGTGGTCGTAGTCGTGACTCTTGCGGCTCTGCTCTCACTCGTATTGCCCACGGACGTGCTCGACAGAGTGGAGCTGCTGGTAGCGGACGTTGTCGTGACTCTCGTGGTGCTGCTCCCATCCGTACTGCCCACCGAGGTGCTCGAAAGAGTGGTGCTTCTGGTAGCGATCTTAGTTGTGACTCTCGTGGTGCTGCTCTCACTCGTACTATCAACCGACGTGCTCGACAGAGCAGCGCTGCTGGAAGTGGTCGTAGTCGTGACTCTCGTGGTCCCGCTCTCACTCGTACTGCCCACCGACGTGCTCGACAGAGTGGTGCTGCTGGTAGCGGTCGTAGTCGTGACTCCCGTGGTGCTGCTCTCACTCGTACTGCCCACCGACGTGCTCGACAGAGTGGTGTTGCTTGTAGCGGTCGTAGTCATGACTCTCGTGTTCCTGGTCTCACTCGTACTGCCCACCGGCGTGCTCGACAGAGTGGTGCTGCTGGTAGCGGTCGTAGTCGTGACTCTTGTGGTGCTGCTCTCACTCGTACTGCCCACCGACGTGCTCGACAGAGTGGTGTTGCTGAGAAAGAGAGAGAGAGAGAGAGAAGCAGAGAGAGATAGGAGGAGGAGGAGGAGGAGGAGGAGGAGGTCCATGTACAAATTCTCGCGCTCGCTCTCTCTCTCTCTCTCTGTCTCAAGGGGAGAAAGGAGGAGGTGGAGGAGGAGGAGGGGGTTAGGGCCTCTCCGCCGTGCGTCATGCACGGGCGTTGGCTCGCGGCGCTTGCCGTCGGATCGGTCGGGCCCCATAGTCGTCGAGCCGGTCGGACAAAAGTATCAAGAGCAGCGGCAAGCCAACGAGGCCGCGCAACTATTGCTTGTATGCCTTGTGCTGGTCGCAGGACGAAAAACTGCGTAAACCTAAACTTTCGGAGCTCCGCGCGGATTTCTTGGATCTGCGGTGGAGTCCCCTGGCGGCGCTTCTAGCGCCACCCCTGGCGCGCTCCGTGCGCTAGGGAAGGGGGGTTCAGCGCAGATCCAAAAAGTCCGCGCGGACCGTCAAAAGGTTATGTTAATGCAGTTTCTTGTGGGACGATGGCGCTGGTAGGAGGTGGGGGAGGTCGTAATCATCGCGGGGAGGGAGATGAAAAGGCTGAGCGTCCTCCGCGTCATGCGGCACGCACACTATGTCCTGGCATCCCAGTCCTCCGAGGACGTACGAGTAGCGGTCGATAAGCAAAGATGCAAGTATCCGGGATATTAGTCGTACGCGTCGCGTCGCTGATTTGATCTGGGCTGCTGGTGTACTCACCTGGTGTCGGTGCTGAAGCTGTTCTCTAGGGTGGGTTCCTCGTCCTCGTCGCGCGCCTCGCTGTCGCCGTACCCTTCCCTTCGGGATCGACGTCTGCGTCCGCCGAAAGCGCCCTGCTAGCCAGGGGTGTTCCTCGCCTGGCACCGAGCGTGTAACGGTGGCCTGCCTTTGCCTCGATGCAGCGCTTGAGCTCCACGAGCGTGGGATCAATGTCGCTGGGGTCGTCCTATTGAGCGATGCATTTCTCGATGCCAACGAGGGCCCCGCTAAAATCGGACGAGTGGTGGTGGATCTCGGCGCGCGCGTATAGCGCCCTGCCGCGGTCCCCGTCGATGCTGCGCGCGCCTCGGAGCAGTCCGCTTCCACCTCGGGCCGGGCCTCTCCTGTGCCTCGTGGAAGCTGCACCCAGGCTCGGTTCTCCGGTACAGTGGGGGTCTTGAAGAAGGAACCCTTTTCGTTGGGGAGGGGCTCGGTGTTCCTTGATTGTTTCAAAGTTTGCCTCGGGTTTTCCTGAGGTTTTCCATCGGAAATCGAGGTTGAACTCATGGGAAAAAGGGGCCTCGTTCCTTATTTAGGGTTCCTTAGGTCAACGCCCCGACTGTAATATTCGAAGAATCTCTGACGAAATTACACCTGCTCGATTTCGCGCAAGCCCGATGTCTTTCGAGTACCATGTAGTAGCCTCCATTCGCCTCCTTCAGGTCGTCGTCGTCGTCGTCCTGAAAGTCCTCGTCGGCCCTCCCCCGACGAGCGAAGAGGCCGTTCCCCTTCCCCTTGGCATTCCTGATGACATCCGCAAGGATCTCAAGGGAGCCGGACCTCGGTAATTCGGCGCCTTCTCCGTCTTGTAGGTGCTCGCCTCCGCCACATGCGTGGCCCCCTCCGTCTCTCACGCGCGCACCTCCACCTCGCAGCTGCCCACCTCCGCCTCGTAGGTGCTCTCCTGTGCCTCGTAGGCGCTCGCCTCCGCATCGTAGGTGCTCACCTCCGCCCAGTACTCCCTCACCTGCGCCTCGTAGCTGCCCACCTCCGTCTCGCGCGTGCTTACCTCCGCCTCGTAGGTGCTAACCTCCGTCCCGTACGTGCCCACATCCTCCAAGTACGTGCTCACCTCCGCCTCGTAGGTGCTCACCTCCGCCTCGCGCGTGCTCACCTCCGCCTCGTAGGTGGCCACCTCCGTCCTGAGCTCCGCCACGAGGGTGCTTTGGTCCGCCTCGTAGGTGCCCACCGCCGTCGCGTACGTGCTCACCTCCGCCTCGTCCGTGTTCACGTCCGCCGCGTACGCGCCCAGGTCCCATCGTCGTCATGAGCGTGGACGGCGCTGAGAAGGGTATTGTCTCAATTTTCGTCACACTGCTGTTGCCACCATCTTTCCCACCAAGCGAGCTGGGCCTGAAGTTCTATGATGTACCCAGCTTGCCGCTGGGGGGTCCGAATCAACTAGCCTCGGGGCGGCCAGTTGATTAGCTGTGCGTGCTTGTCATGCTCCCTTGGACCTTGGTTTGGTCAGACGTCATCGCACACATCACAGCAGGGCCTCGCGCACCAGACGGGTGCTCCGTGCCCTGACCAAGCCATGGCTGCTCGCGCCCGCCAGGCCGCGGCGCGGCCAGCGGGCTGAGGCCGTCCCCCCCTCGCGTGCGGGGACACCAATTTCCAGGCCCCATCCTCCTCTTCGTCCTCCTCCTCATCCCTGAAGCCCGTCGCTGTATGGTTGCGCTCACTCGTTCTTCCTCTCTCTCTCTCTCTCTCGCTCTCTCTCTCTCTCTCTCTCTCTATATCGCTTTCTCTCTGCTTACATTTCATATATATATGTATGTGTAAATATATATATATATATACACGTGTATCCTCCCTCGCCTCCTCCTCCGCCTTTTCAAAGTGAAAGTTGTGATAACAATGATCAATTGAGAGGTGCTCTTACTATCGACCCTCCTCGTCATCATCCTCATCGCTCTCCGCGAGTGGACCTCCGCCATAGGTCGCTTCCATGATCAAGGGCAAGAACACCGAGGAGATCCGCAAGCAATTCAACATCGTGAACGATTTCACCCCAGAGGAGGAGGCGCAGGTGCGCGAGGAGAACCGCTGGTGCGAAGACGCCTGAGCGCCGGGGAGGAGCTCCCTGAAGGCCCCTCGCACGAGCCTGGCGTGGCGAGCGTCGAGAGTCGAAGAACAACAAGAGGCACATATTGTAATTGTCTGAGGTCCGCTCGGATTTCTTGGCTCGGCGCTGGACCCCCCTCCCCTCACCCCTTACTCAGCGCGCGGAGCGCGCAAAAGGCGCCGCCAGAGGCAGCGCCGACCCAAGAAATCCGCGCGGATCTCCGAAAATCGAGGTTGTGCCTTTTTTGTTTTTCTACGCAGGGGGCTTTGCATTGCACGTCTCTCGCGGTGCCGTTGGGCTTCGCTTCCACTGCTAAAGCGAGACGCGAGCAGACAACCAGTGAAGCCCGAATACGCCAGACGACGGCGGTCGCAGAACTGCGTGTGCCTCCCCGAGCGGGCGACGCCGCGCGGTGCTGCAGCAATTGCAGCATGTAGTGGTCCTTGCTGCTTTCGTGCTCACCAAGGGCGCCTTGCAACCTCTTGCGTTCCCCAGAAAACCGATCATCCCGGCTCTTGTCTTCCCCAGGCACCCGCCCCTTGCCGCGGCCATGATGCCAACACCCCCGTCTAGAACGAGAACGCGGGATGCAGCGCCCTTGGCCCAACATTTGAACCCCAGTAATGAGGAGGAGGAGGAGGAGGAGGAGGACGACGACGGTGCAACCTAGTCATTTGCTGCCTCATGGTATTCGGTAGCGGCACGAGCTCTTGGAGTAAGAAAGAGGAGAGGAGAAGAGAAGGGAAGGGAAGGGAAGAGAAGAGAAGAAAAAAGGAAAAGGAAACGGAAGAGGAAGAGGAAGAGAACGATGAAGAAGAGGAGAGGAGAGAAGAGAAGGGGGAGAGGAGAGGAGAGAAAAGGAGAAACGAGAAGAGAAGAGGAAATGAGAGAAGAGAAGAGAATCCACTGTTGAAATACCAGGTAAGAGAAGTGACTCTGCTTAACTACACCATTAAGGTCAAAGGTTGGTCAGCGAGGATATGATAAGGAGAGAGAGAGAGAGAGAGAGAGTTTGTGGGGAAAGAGAGAGAGAGAGAGCGAGAAGAAACAGCAGAGAAGAGGAGAGGAGAGGAGAGGAGAGACAGAGAGACAGAGACACGGAAACACGGAGAGTGGGGAACACGTGCAGGCAGGCAGCAAAACAGCAGAGAACACAGAGCTTCAGAGTCCGCCCGCTCCGTCCTCCCGGGGAGCTCGAGCAGCTGGCTCCGCCGCCCGCCCCCAGAGGACCACCACTGGTGGTGGCGCTCCTTCGGGTCGGGGGGCGCGGTCGCGGTGTTCTTCTACGCGTATTGCGTCTACTTCTGGCGCGCGCGCGCCCCGCCTTCCCGCGCGCCGCGCCCTCCTCCTCCTCCTCCTCCTCCTCCTCCTCCTCCTCCTCCTCCTCCTCTTCCTTCTCCCCGCCATCCCCCCCCACTGTCTCAGGAATGGGGGATCGAGGTTCTGGATCGACGTCCCATCCTCCACCCACTCCTGCAGATCCTCCTCCTCTAGAACGCAGCGCGCACCACGATCTTTCATTTCTGTTCAGCTACGGTTCGCCCTTCTCGTCCTCTCCTGGGCCTTCGGGCGGGCCCTTCGCCGCCACGGCTTGATCTGCTTCAACTGCTCAGAACGCGCTCCAGGAGAAGAAGGGGAGGAAAAGGAGGAGAAGGGACGGTGAGGAGGGGGAGGAGGAGGAGGAGGAGGATGAGGAGGAGGAGGAGGAGGAGGAGGCTCAGGAGGAGGATGAGGAGGAGGCGGAGGAGGAGGAGCAGGAGGACCAGGAGGAGCAGGAAACGGAGAAGGAGGAAGAGGAGGAGGAGGAGGAGGAGAAGGAGGAGGAGGAGGAGGAGGAGGGGGACGTTGGTGTGCCTGTTTGCGTTTGTGTGTGAGCGTCGCCTCTCGCCTGCCTTCCTTTGGCGTGGCTCCCCTCGCCGCCGGCCCCGTGGCTCTCCGCCTCTCCGCTGCCGTTGATCGGCGGCTCCCTGCTGCTCGCCTGCCCTGCCCCGCTCCCGGCCCGCTGGCCGCCCGCCCTGCGGCGGCCACCATGCTACTCCCGCTGCTCTCCCGCGCCTGCCCGCTTGCCCGCTGCCCCTGGCGCCTCTGCGCTGCTCTGGGCCACTGCCCCGTGAGGGGCCGGCGGCTTCTTTCTTTTCTTACTTCTCTCGGATTGCTGGGCGCGCGCGCGATTCTCCTGCGCGCGGGCTGGACGGCGAGGCGCTGCACCCGCCCGCGGCTTTGCGTTCGTGTTTGTGTGTGCGCGTGTGTGTGCGCGTGTGTGTGCGCGTGTGTGCGCGTATGCGTGTGCGTGTGCGTGTGCGCGTGCGTGTGCGTGTGCGTGTGCGTGTGCGTGTGCGTGTGCGTGTGCGTGTGCGTGTGTGTGTGTGCGAATTCCTGTGCGTGTGTGTGTGTGCTGTGTATTGTGTGTGTTGTGTGTGGATGTTGTGTGTTGTGTGTGTGGTGTGTATGTGTGGTGTGTGTGTGTGTCTGTGTGTGCGTGCATGCGTGCGTGCGTGCGTGCGTGCGCGTGCGTGCGTGCGTGTGTGTATGTATGTTTGTGTGTTTGTATTTGTGGTTGTGGTTGTGGTTGTGTGTGTGTGTCTTTGTGCTTGTGTTTGTATGTGTCGGCGCGTTTGTGTGTTTGTGTGTTTGTGTGTTTGTGTGTGTGTGTGTTTGTTTGTGTGTTTG
>CAUYUJ010007903.1:308945-313945 GCA_963575745.1 Prorocentrum cordatum
GTGCGTGCGTGCGTGCGTGCGTGCGTGCGTGCGTGCGTGTGTGTGTGTGTGCGTGCGTGCGTGCGTGCGTGCGTGCGTGCGTGCGTGCGTGCGTGCGTGCGTGCGTGCGTGCGTGCGTGCGTGCGTGGGGGTGGGTGTGTGTGTGACTGTGTGACTGTGTGACTGTGTGACTGTGTGACTGTGTGACTGTGTGACTGTGTGACTGTGTGACTGTGTGACTGTGTGACTGTGTGTGTGTGTTTTTGTGTGTGTGTTTTTGTGTGTGTGTTTTTGTGTGTGTGCGTGTGTGTGTGTGTGTGTCCCTGGGCCCTTTTGAGCATGTGGCCATCGGGGCTTATGCCTGCACGGATCTCGAGGGCGTCTCGAGCAAGGGCCTCGTCGGAGAGCGCACTGCGAGAAGGCGAGCGGGGGGCCCTCGGACTGCGGGGAGGAGCTCCCTCCCTCCTCCTCCCTCCTCCTCCTCTCCCCTCCTCCCTCCCTCCTCCTCCTCCTCCTCCTCCTCCTCCGCCTCCTCCTCCTCCTCCTCCTCCTCCGCCTCCTCCTCCTCCTCCTCCTCCTCCTCCTTCTCCTCCTCCCCCCCCCCCTCCCCCTCCTCCTCCTCCGCCTCCTCCTCCTCCTCCTCCGCCTCCCTCCGCCTCCTCCTCTCCTCCTCTCCTCCTCCTCCTCCTCCTCCTCCTCCTCCTCCTCTCCTCCTCCTCTCCTCCCTCCTCCTCCTCCTCCTCTCCTCCTCATCCTCCTCATCCTCCTCCTCCTCCTCCTCCTCTCCTCCTCCCTCCCCCCCCTCCCCCTCCCCCTCCCCCCCTCCCCCATCCCCCTCCCACGTGTTTCGGACATGGGTTCCTTTCGCCGGTGGGCTGACCCCACGTTCTTTTACGTGTGCTCCTTTAGCGAACGAGCTGAAGCCGTATGTTCTTACATGGGTTATTTTCGCGTGTGAGTTGGCACCAAGTGTCTTTGCATGCGTTCCTGTCGACCGCGAGTTGAAACCATGTGTGCTTACATGGGTTTCTTTCGCCCGTGGGTTGAAACCATGTTTTTTTACATGGTTCGGTCCATGTCTCGGTTCGCCGCGTTTCGGTCCGCCCATAGTTTGTGTGTTTCGCTTCGGTTCGGTGCTGTCCCCTGCTGGCTCGTCCGGATTCGGGACTGAATCGGATCTTGAGTTCGAGTTGGTTGAACGCCCCGCACGTTTCGATTGCAAGCGGCTCTGGGCGAGCTGTGCGTTCGGGCGGCTCGAGTTTTAAGATCCAGATCATTTCGGTCAGGATTCGGGTGCCAAGAACGGCTCGACCCACAACGCAATGGAATTCAGCACAGTTCAACACAGCATGACGCAGCATAGCTGAGCACAGCACGGGTCAATCGCAATGTGCCTTGGGGGCGCACATCCCTTGTAATTTACGAGGGGTGTTGGCCCTTGGAGTGCGGCTCGTTCGGCAGGAGACGGCATGTGGTTTTAGAGGGTGAGCCGAGACGTAGTTGGCTCGTCCCAGCCTCGGATTGTCTTGATTCGATTCGATGATCGTCAGTTCGGCCCTCGTCTCGGTTCGTATTTGTCTCTGCTCGTCCTGTCAGACAGGACGTCGCGTCTAGGTTCGCTGCGTTTCGGCCCGTCCGATGTCGGTGTGTGTGTGTGTGTCGCCTCTGTTCAGGTTCGCCCCCTGTTGGTTCCTCCTCCTCCTCCTCCTCCTCCTCCTCGCCCCCTATTGGTTCGTCCAACTTTGGAGCGGAATCGGATCTCGAGCTGTCGAGCAGGCGGAGCGCCCCGCACGTCTCGATCGCAGCCAGCCCTGGGCGAGCTGTGCGTTCAGGCGCCTCGAGCTTAAGATCACAGGCCAGCCACAACTGGGGAAGCTGCTGTCCTTACCCCCCTTGGGGACCCATCGATTTCGACACCCCTCTCGAGAGATCGTCGAGGCGATGGGTTCCCCCAGGGGGGTAAGGACCACAGCTCCCTCAGTTATGGCTGGTCGGTAAGATCATCCAGATCAGTTCGGTCAGGATTCGGCTGCCAAGAACGACTTGGTCCTCAAGGCCATAGAGCATGGCGCATCTCAAGTCAGCACGGCACGACACGGCACAGCCCTTGGCGCGGTACATCACCATCGATGTTTCCAGTATTGAAATTGCTTGTCGCCCAGTCAGGTACAGTCGGGGCCCTGAAGAAGGAACCCTTTTCGTTGGGGAGGGGCTCCGCGTTCCTTAAGTGTTTCACAGTTTGCCTCAGGTTTTCCTTATGTTCCCGATCGGAAATCGAAGCTTAACTTATGGAAAAAAGGGGCCTCGTTCCTTATCTAGGGTTCCGTAGGTCAACGCCCCGACTGTGTTTTGAAGAAGTTTCCATGCCTCACGTTGCTATATTCCTTTCCACGTTCGTGGGTCGACCATGTTTGGTCCAGACAGCCACGAGCCCTTATATCAAGACTACGGTGCACATGGCCGTGCTCTCACCCGTGTGTCTGGCTGCTCTCACCCAGGTCCCGCCTCTTCATTGTTGCGGTTATTCGGCTATTCTGTTGGGGTGATGGCACGCGGTTTGCCCCTGGCCTCCGCGCGCATTGGGAGGCCTTGGGGGGGAGGGGGAAGGAGGAAGAAGAGCAGGAGCGGGAGGAGAGGAGCAAGGAGAAGTGCACAGAAGAGGGAAGGATAGGGAGAATAAAGAGGAGGAGGAGGAGGAAGGATAGGCTTGGCTCGGCACATGCTCGCAAGCATCAGCGCATTACGCACACATTTGCGTGTCCGCGCGCGCGTGCGTACGTCATAGTTCCAGGCGTGCGCGGCGCAATGACCTGGCAGCGGCACGAGGACCAGCAGCGGCCCGTGTCGAATAAGGATAGGGCATCGGTCTGTGTGTGCGCGGCGGATGTCAGGACTGCGCATTGCAAATCCCATCCCCGCTCCATGCTTCGAGGCAGATCCTGACGACAAGAAGGCATTTCCGGACAAGTACCGCCAGTGGCGTTACGAGGCCCATTTTGAGAGTTCTAGCGGAGCAGTGTTATAGCACGATTCTCAAGCGTTGTCCCATCTGCAAGCTTGTTGTAGCACCGTTGCGAAGACATTGTTTGACCAGCGTACCGCGGGACGCCAGATATCGAAATCTCCCCCGCACATCAGACATTCGGGCCCAGATGTCCTACAGCCGCTGCACAACTCGGCAGATGCAGTTGTCTCCTCTTCTTCCCACACCATTCCTGTGCCTTTCGCCGCTCCTGTCCGCCTCATCCGTTTTGCTTGTCCCCTCCTCCTCCTTCTCCTCCTCCTTCTCCTCCTCCTCTTCCTCCTCCTCCTCATCACCTCCCTCTCCCTCTTGCTTGTGATTTGCACATGCTCTGCTCTGCGCTTTGCGTTATTCCTTGAAGCGTCCGACATTGGTGGATTTGGCTACCTCGAAGCCAAATGGCGTCACACGTATATCTAAACGGCGTTTCTTCCGTAGCGCTCGAAATCGGGATATTGCACTACGTTTGAGTATTTCTATGTATGAAGCAAGAAGTTGTTCAGGGAAAATCGGAAAGATGTTCCTGGACAGTTTCCATGGCCCGTCTTGGAAAATGATATTGTCACGACGGCTTGTTGGTTGAATTCGCCTGTTGATATTCGATCGGCTGTGTCATCTTGTGTGGTACTGACGGAATTGGGGCCTTGCTATAGCAGTTGTGGTTCGGTTTACGTTTTCATGTCTCACACACACCCAGTGGCGTGCGCCAAGAGCAGAGGATTCGGCGGCACTCACAACGTGAGAAGGTATGTTTGAATCGCTTCGCTCATCCCGTCCGCCTGCATAGTAACATAATTGCCATGTGTTGCGTAGCGATTATGATATCGTCGGGCGGTGGCAGTTTGCCCGAATTGTTACGTGAAGCTCGCGCAGAGGAGGAGCAGCCGTTTTCTCGGCCGCTGTAGAAACCCTCCAGGGAACACTGGGGAGGAGACAGAGAGAGGGGATAAGGAGGGGAAGGAGGAGCAGGACGAGAAGGAGAGAGAGGCGTATTGGGGGCCTCGTGGGGTCTTCCGTCCATGCGTCCTGAGGAGAGGCATGAGCAGGAGAAAAGTGCAGACACATCTCGCCAGCGTGCCTGGGTTGTGGGCCAGCGGCCTCTTGGATACATCTTGAGGTGTCTCGGGATGCCTCTCGAGGGCCTCTTGAAGAGCTGTCGGGGGCCTTTCTTGGGGCCTCCTTGGAAGCGTCTGAGGAAAGTTCGTGGAACCCTCTTGGGGCCTCTTTGAGGCCTCCTGGGAGCATCTTGGGGGGCCTCTCGGGGGCCTCCGGGAGCCTTTTTGGAATCTTTTGGGAGCTTTGTGGTGGTCTCGGGGGGAGTCTTGGGCAGAGGGCTCGAAATTTCTGTTCGTACTCATCTTGGGCTTCTCTTGGGGCTCTCTCGGGCGGTCTTGGGGGCCGCCTTGGGGCCCTCTTGGACTGTATTGGAGCCTTCTTGGGGGCCTCTTGGCTCATCTTTGGGCGATCTTGGGGCCCTCTTGGACTGTCGTGGAGCCTTCGAAGCCCAGGCAGGCAAGAGCATTGAAATCTCGTTAAAAAACATGAAAACAACAACGGTTGTTGCCTCTCGGGGCCCTGTTTGGGCGCTCTTGAGGCGTTGTTGGAAGCCTCTTTGGGCCGTCAAGAGGCCATCTTGGGTGTTATGGGTGCGCTCCTGGGCAGTCTCGGGCCCTCTGGGGCTCCGTCGGAGGCCCCCTGGGGCCATCCAGGAGCGCTCCGGGGGGCCCTCTGGGCCGCGCCCAGGAGGCAGACCACAGTCGCACCGAGGTGTGAGATTGAGGTCGGTTCGGGGAGGATACCTCGAATGGTCTCAGGGTTTCGAGGTGCTCTGGCAGGCGGAGGACCCCATATTCTTGAAGGGCGTTCTTCTGGCCTGGGTCCGACGGTACCTCTGACGAATGGTTTCCGGTACTTTACCCGGATCTTCCCACGGTATTTTTGATCCCCAGGGTCCGCCCCGCGCGAATTAGATATATCTACCACCGCTTACCACAGATTC
>CAUYUJ010007903.1:323945-391445 GCA_963575745.1 Prorocentrum cordatum
GGAGGGTTGGAAGGGGCACGAAACCATGTAAGCAGTACGGGTTTCCGATACCCTCCTCGCTCAGGCGGGGCCTCCCTGGATGGGTGGGAGGGGCACGAAACCATGTAAATAGGATGGGTTTCCGAGACCCTCCTCGCTCAGACGGGGCTTCCCTCGACAGGTGGGAGGGGCACGAAACCATGTAAATAGTACAGGTTTCCGATACCCTCCTCGCTCAGGCGGGGCCCCCTCTGGAGGGGTGGGAGGAGCACGAAACCTTGTAAATCGTAAGGATTCGCTGGGCTTCCTGAGGATTTCACTAGGGACCCGGACGCGCAGGGCGTTCGGTTTGCGCAAGGAGTCTTCAGGATTCTTCCGGGATCCCTAGGGATTCGTAGGAATTCATTGGGAGTCCTTAGGATTCCTAAGGATTCTTTGGGATTTCTGCGGATTTTCAGGGAATCCTAAAGATTCTTGGGGATTCCTACGGATCCTTCCAGATTCTTTTAGGAATCCGAGGGATCCCACAGGATTTCTGAAGAATCGAAGGTTTCCAAAGCATTCCTAAGGGTTCTTAGGTAATGAAATTCTTGTGATGTTTTCAAATCGTAGGAACCCGCGGGGGTCCTAAGCTTCTCACGAGGGACACGGACGGGCAAGGCGCTCGGTTTGCGCAAGGCGTCTTAAGGATTCGTAAGGAATTCCTAAGACTTCGTAAGGACGCGTTGGGGTTCTTAGGGGCTCGTAGAGTTTCCTACGGATTCGTAGAGATCCCAAAGGATTCATAGGAATTCGTAGGGACTCGAAGGGATTCCTATGGATTTCTATGGATTCGCAGCGATTCCTATAGATTCCTAGGTATTCCGAGATAGTGAATTCCTTGGGAAACCTTCCAAATCGTAAGGATTTGCGGATTTCCTAAGGATTTCACTAGGAACCCGGACGCGCAGGGCGTTCGGTTTGCGCAAGGAGTCTTAAGGAGTCGCTAGGGAGTCATTGGGATTCCTAAGGATTCGTAAGGATTCCTACGGATTCCTAAGGATTCGCAGGGATTCTTAGAAAATCTTAGGATTTGTAAAAAATTCCTATGGGTTCCTAGGGATTCCGAGATAGTGAAATCCTTAGGAAACCTGGCAAATCATAAGGATTCGCAGGAATTCCTGAGGATTGCACTAGGGATCCGGACGCGCAGGGCGTTCGGTTTTCGCAACGAGTCGTAAGGATTCGCCAGGGATTCCCAGGGATTCCTAGGGGTTCATTTCCAGGGACCCCCAGGGACTCGCAGGGATTCCTAAGGATTCTTAGGGATTCGTAGGGATTCCGAGAGATTCCTAAAGAATTCATTCGCTGGGGATTCCTCGGGATTTGTAGGGATTCCTACAGATTCCGAGGGATTCCGAGATAGTGAAGTCCTTGAGAACCTTTGCAAATCGTAAGGATTCGCAGGGGGTCCTAAGGATTGCCCTAGTGACCCGGACGCGCATTGAGGATTCGCTACGGATTCCTAAGGATTCGCAGGGATTCTCCGGATTCCTTTGGATTCTTAGAGATTCCTAGGGATTCCGATGGAATCGAACGGATTTCTAGGTATTCCTAGGGATCCGTAGGGATTCCTGGAGATTCGTAGGGATTCCGAGATGGTGATATCTTTGGGAACCTTATCAAATCGAAAGGATTCGCAGGGCCCCTAAGGATTCTTAAGGACTTCACGAGGGACCGAGACGCGCAGGGCGTTCGGGACCTGGACGCGCAGGGCGTGCGGCCCGGACGGTCAGGTCGTTATTTATCATTATTATTACTACTACTACTACTACTACTACTACTACTACTACTACTACTACTTTTACTACTACTACTACCACTACTACTACTACTACTACTACTACTACTACTACTACTACTACTACGAGTACTACTACTATTACTACTACTACTACTACTACTACTACTACTATTACTACTACTACTACTACTACTACTACGACTACTACTACTACTACTACTACTACTACGACTACTACTACGATTACAACTACTACTACGACTACTACTACGACTACTACTACTACTACTACTACTACTACTACTACCACAACCACTACTACTACTAGTAGTACTACTATCACTACTACCACCACCACCATCACCACTACTACTACTACTACTACTACTGCTGCTACTACCACTACCACTACCACTACCACTACTACTACTACTACTACTACTACGACTACGACTACTAGTACTACGACTAGTACGACTACCACTATTATTACGACTACTACTACTACTACTACTATTACTACTACTACTACTACTACTACTACTACTACTACCACTACCAGTACCAGTACTATTACTACTACGACTACAATTCCGACGACTACTACTACTACTACTACTACTATCATTGCGACCACTACTACGAGTACGACTAAACTTATCATTCTTACGACTACCACGACTACTACTGCTATTAAGACGACTATTCTTCCGATTACTAGTATTTCTACTACTACTACCTTTATCACTACCACTACCACGACCATTTCTGCACGACTACGAGCACTACCAGTGCAACCACTACTACGACTGTAAGCAGACTACGACTACCATTACTACTACTACTACTACTACTACTACTACTACTACTACTACTACTACTACTACTACTACGACTACGACTACTACGACTACTACTACTACTACTACTACTACTACTACTGCTACTACTACTACTACTACTACTACTATCACTATTACCACTAGTAGTAGTAGTAGTACTACTACTACTACTACTACTATTACTACTACTACTACTACTACTACTACTACTACTACTACCACTACGACTATATATATATTACTACGATTACGATCATTACCACTACCACTACGACTAATACGTCAACTACTACGACCAATACTACTACGACGTGTTGTTCTTCTTCGGCTACCACTACTACGATCACCTATGTGTTCAGTTATGCGGCTACGATTACGACTACTACACCTACTATTGCGACGACGGCTATTGCTACGACCAGCACCAACATTTCCCTAACTATTCCGACCACTACTACCAATACTACTACCACTACCACTACTACTACTACTACTACTACTACTACTACTACGGCTACTACTACTACTACTACGACTACCACTACGACTACCACTACTACTACCACTACTACTACCACCACTACTACTACTACTACTACTATTACTACTACTACTACTACTCCTACTACTACTACTACTACTACTACTACTACGACTACTACTACTACTACCACTACCACTACCACGACCACTACTACTATTACTACTACTACTACTACTACTACTACCCCTACTACTACCACTACCACTACTACGGCTACTACCACTACTACTACTACTACTTCTACTACTACTACGACTACTACTACTACTACTACTACTACTAATACGACGACGACTACTACTACTACTACTACTACTACTACGACTCATTCTACTACTACTACTACTACTACTACTACTACTACTGCTTCTACTACTACTACTACTACTACTACTACTACTAGTAGTACGACGACTACTACTACTACTACTACTGCTACTACTACTAGTACGACGACGACTACTACTACTACTACTACTACTACTACGACTACTACTACTACTACTACTACTACCACTACTACTACTACCACTACTAGTACTAGTACTACCACTACTACTACCACCGCTACTACACTAGTACTACTATCACGATGGATGCGATCCGAGTCACGACTCACTATCTACTACCAACTACCTACATACTACTTACGACTTGCGGCTACATTCTTACCATGAATTATTATTGTTGTTGTTATTCTCATTGTTCCGTAATGGCGTCGCTCCTTGTCGTTGGCCCCTTTTTTTTATCCGAGTGGGATATCTCAGATCCGCGTCGGTGCGTCTCGGGGCTGCCTTGGCGCACTTGGGAACATCATGCAGGGGCGGATAGGAATCAGCAGCGCATGTTGAGACTGTGGCGTTATCCTAGTGGCCGCCTTCGGCCCAACCCGCCATTGTGCCTGAGTTGTGGGTCTGAGGCCCCTTGTATATGCGTTGGGGTGTCGTGGGGAGCCTCAAGAGGACCTCTTGGATGCAGTTTGGGCGCCTCTTGAATGTAATTCACAACGGATCGTGGCCTCGGGGGCGCAAACATTCCCTAATTCACGAGGGGTCGTGGCTTCGCGGGCGCGAATGGTGCGTTATGTATGGGGGTGCATGCTTTCGACGACGAATGTATTGCCTAATTTACAAGTCGGGGGCGCGAGCAGTGTGCAATGTACGCGGGCGTGTGGTTTCGGGGACGCGAATATTGCATGCGTTACAAGGGATGATGGATGGGTTCGGGACCGCGAAGATTGATTAATGTATGAGGGCGTGTGGCCTCGGGGGTGCAAACATTGCATGGTGCACTAGGGATGATGGCCTCGGTGACGCGAATATCGTATGATTTACGAAGGTTCATCGCATCGGAGACGCGAGTATTACATTGTATTATGAATATCCGAGTTTCGGGGATGCGAAAATAGTGCAACTTACTATGGCGTGTGGCTTCGGGAACGCGAATACGGCATATTTTACGCGGGTGTATGGCCTAGGGGCGCGATCCTGATGTATTTCTACATGTCCCGCCCCCCCCCAGGAATTCTGGGACCCTGGGGGGGATGCTAACCAGGCTGTTTTTCGGTTCACCCCTCCCTCACGCGGACTTCAACATTTTACAATAGGAAGCAGAACACAGAATTCTCACCTTGGACATTGAAAACTGGAATTGAATCAGGTAGCAGCAAGCCTAATCCTTGCAGCCTGATGGCCCTGCAAGGGGGCTGGCGGATCCTTACGACTACTTCGACGACGACGACAGTCATTTTCTTTATGTTCCCTCTCCTTCTCCACCTCCTTTAGTCCTCCTCCTCCTCCTCTTCCTCCTCCTCCTCCTCCTCCTCCTCCTCCTCCTCCTCTTCCTCCTCCTCCTCCTGCTCCTGCTCCTCCTCCTCCTCCTCCTTCTCCGCCTCCTCCTCTCCCCCCCCTCCGCCTCCCCCTCCGCCCTCTCCGCTTCCCCGCCTTCCCCTCCCGCCCCCCCTTCCCTCCCTCCGCGGCCTGCTGGTCCTGCTGGCCCGCCCGGCAGGTCCTGCTGGCGTGGGACGACCCCAGCGTGCAGGGCGAGCCGAGGCCCCCTGACGCGAAGCCAGAGCCCACCTTCGACCAGGACCGCGGTCGCGGGGCCAGGGGACCGCTGGCGGCCGCTCCCGCGGCGAGGGTGTCGCCCCCCCCTTCCTCGAAGTCGACGCTGTGGTCATCGACGTCGTCGCCATCGTCGTTGATTCTCGCCGTCGATCCTCCTCCTCCTCCTCCTCATCATCACCATCAGCACCATCACCATCATCATCAGCAGCATCATCATCATCACCAGCACCAGCATCAATCATCATCATCAAGGTCATCATCATCATCATCATCATCATCATCATCATCATCATCATCATCATCATCATCATCATCATCATCATCATCATCATCATCATTACCATCATCATCATCACCCTTGATCCTCGCCGTCGATCCTCGTTTTCTTTGTCGTCGTCGTTGATCCTCAGCGTTGCCGTCGGCCTCGGCCCTCGTCGTCGTCGGCGTCGCGCAGGAAGGCTGTGCAGGAGTAGGTTCTGGATGTGGGCGTATGGGAGGGGGGGAGTGGGAGAGGGAGAGGGCATTTACGGGCCTCGAGCGCCAGGGCCCGTTTCGATCCGATCGATCCGATCCTGTCTCGATCCTGGCCGGCCCGATCCTATTCAATTCCGGCATTCCGACGATGCGATGCGGCTCGATGTGTGCATCATTGGAGTTGTTGTGTATCTCGGCGCAGCCGACCCGACTCGATTCGACCCCGTGCCGATGCCGCCCGATCCGATGCACGTGTCGATTCGATCGGACTTCCGGATTGGATTCGATGCTGACTGTTCCTGCCCTTGGGAACCCCCAAACCGGGTGGTGAGATACCAGGTGGCGACCTGGAATCCCCAAAAAGGTCACCGCTGGGTTTGGGGACGCGGGGTCACCACTGGGTTTCGTGACTCCTGGACCCACCAGTGTCCTGGACATCCTCGGAAAACCGCACGAGTCCCCAAACCGGGTGGTGACACCAAATCGCCCGAGACTCACCGCCAGGTGTTGTCACCACCACGTTTGGGGACTACCAATGCCCACCGAGAGCAGGCGGGGGCGAAAAGCCGCTCCTGGGGACATGCGGTCCGGGGCTGGCGCGGCGGGGAAGTCCCAAGAGGTCGGAGGCCGCTGGGAGGAGCTTCGACCGTGCCCGCTGGAGCGCCCAGCGCGAAGAGGGCGTCAGCAGGGCGCTGCCGATCTGTTCCTCCTCCTCCTCCTCCTCCTCCCCCTTCTCCTCCTGCTCCTCCTCCTCCTCCTCCTTCTCCTCCTCCTCCTCCTCCTCTCCCTCCTGAACGCTTTTTGGAGCCAGCATGTCGACCATGGCCAATTGAGGTTCTTGGAAGGGGGGGCGGCGAGAGGGGGCCACTCTGCGTCCCCATGCCACAACCAACGGGGGGAAGGGGAGGGGGAGGAGGAGGGGGAGGAGGAGGAGGAGGAGGAGGAGGAGGAGGAGGAGGAGGAGGAGGAGGACGAGGAGGGAGGGGGGGGGCGCGCCCGCGAACGGAAACGCGCTTGATCCCGTGTTCGCTCCTCCGTCTTTCCTCCTTGCCATCCCCCTCCTCATGTTCGTGTGTCCTGTCCTGCCCCGACTCCAGGTCCGAGGGCTTGTCCTTGTTGGTGCCCCTGCCTTTGGCCTCATCATCCTGCGCCTACGTATCCTAACCATCTTCATCCTCCCACTCCTCCATTCTCATCTTCCTCCCTCATACATCTCCCACTCGTCATCCTATCCTCATCCGCCTGTCCTTCCCCCGCCCCTCCCCCTTCTCATTCTCATCCATGCCATCCTTCTCTGCCTTCTCCTCATCCGCCTCCACATCCCCCTTCCTCCCTCCATCGTCATGTCCTCACCATCGTCCTCGCCATCCTCCCTTCTGCATTCCGTCATCCGGATCAGCAGGGCTAAGAGTAACAGTAGCAGCATGCTGAGGAGCAGCAGTAGCAGCGGGAGGAGAACCAGCAGGCGGGGGGAGGGGAGGGGGAGGAGAAGGAAGAGCAGGAGGAGGAGGAGGAGGAGGAGGGAGACGACGACGACCGCAGCTGCCCGGCGCGCCGCCCCGCCCCGGTGCGCAGGAGGACGCGCGCTACCAGAGGCGTGGCTGCCCGGCGACCCGCTCCGCCTCCTCTCCGCCCTGACGTTTCGAGACAGTGGGAGATTGCACTTTGCATTGGGTGGTGGGACCTCCGAGGAGAACCTGGGAGGAGGAAGAGGAGGGAGAGGGAGAGGAAGAAGAATACTAAGACTTAGAAGAAGAGTAAGAAGAAGAAGAAGAAGAAGAGAAGGGGAAGCAGAGGGCTTGCGGATGTCTCCTTTCTCCGGCGGTTCCTTGGGGGTTCTGGAAGGGCCTCCGAGTAAGGAAGAGGCGGAGGAAGAGAGCAGGAGAGAGAGGGGGCTTGCGGACGCTCCATGGCTTCGGGTATGTTCTAGAGGTTTCTGAAGGGATCTCCGACGGAGGAGGGAGGACGAGGTTTCGGATTGTCAGGGAAGCGCAGATGCTCGAAAGGGTTCTCCTGACGCTGCCCGGGAGAAGACGAGGAGGAAGGAGGGCGAGGAGGGAGGGGAGGGGAGAGGCAGGGGGAAGAAGACGAGGGGGAAGAAGGCGAGGAGGGAAGACGGCGAGGAGGGAGGGGAAGGATTGTAAGGGAAGTGCAGATGCTTGAAAGGGTTCTCCTGACGCTACCTGGGAGGATGACGAGGGGGAGGAGGCAGGGGAGGCAGGGCAGAGGTAGGAGGGGGGAGGGCGGGAGGCGGAGGAGGAAGAGGGGGGGGGAGGGACTCCTCCTCCTCCTCCTCCTCCTCCTCCTCCTCCTCCTCCTCCCTCCTCCTCCTATTCCTCCTCCTCCTCCTCCTCCTCCTCCTCCTCCTCCTCCTCCTCCTCCTCCTCCTCCTCCTCCTCCTCCTCCTCCTCCTCCTCCTCCTCATCCTCCTCAGAGTGGAAGGGAGAGGGGAGTGAGAGGGGAAACGATGCGGGGGAGCAAGACGCTCGAACAGCGTTACAGCGCAGCTACGCATACAATAGGCACGTCAAGAGAGGAGACGGCCTGCCGGCAGATGCCCCATAAGCGTGGATGTTGACCCAATGGCACCGTAGATTCAGCGGAGTTGTGGGTGTTGCGATGCTGTTTCCGCAAAGTCTGCGAAACCTGTGCCCCAGCATGTCTTACCACAAGACATGTGTACAGTGTGTGTGTGTGTTGTATTCCCATCTCGGTGCTCGAAGGTGGCTCCGTATCTCTGCCTGCCTGCCTGCTTGTCCGTCTCCCCTGTTGGTGGTTAAGGGCGCCGATGATCCACAGACACCGGTCCTGGCCAGGCCGATCCTGGACCGAGGATCGATGGACGCCCATTCCTGGCGAGTCCAGGGGTGGAGCGTACAGGGTCCAGCTTGAATAAGGAACACTTACAGTCGGGGCCCTGAAGAAGGAACCCTTTTGGTTGGGGAGGGGCTCCGCGTTCCTTAAGTGTTTCACAGCTTGCCTCAGGTTTTCCTCATGTTTTCGATAGGAAATCGAATTTTAACGTATGGAAAAAAGGAGCCTCGTTCCTTATTTAGGGTTCCTTAGGTCAACGCCCCGACTGTACTCTTCAAAAGGGGCTCGGTCGTCCTTTTGGCTTGAATGCGTTCCGCCACCTTCTCGGCGGCGAGCCCCCCTGGTGTTCCCTCGGACTTCCTACTACCCTCGTCAAAATTAACCTCAACAGTTGCTGGCACGTCATTTCGATTTCGGCGCGCCCCTCAATGTCGACACGCCGCCCCTTCAATGTCGGGGCGAGGGCAAAGATAGTCTGACCGAAGTTGACTCGAAAGTTTGACGTCGACCGACATTGGAGGGGCGGCGCATGCAAGTACCCCGCATTCATCGATACTCGGCCCCAGATCTTCCGACAAGCAGTTCAACCACGTCAGAAGACATTTTTGAGGTTAATTTTGACGAGGGTTGTAGAATTACTTGGGTGAAAAAGGGCTTCGTTCCTTATTTATCGTTCCTTGGGTCAGGCCGAATACTGTACGTACATCGATCCTGGACCCAGGGCTGTGCTTAAGTCGGGCCTGTCCCTCTACAGGGGGAATATTCAAAAATAGTCAAACAATGATCTGGGGACTATCTTTTTAGTTTTTTGCTGACAATTTGGGAGCATGTTTGGGGTATGTTTTACTTTTCGTCGAAACTCCCCCTGTGGAGGGGGACGCGCCCGACTTGAGGCTGGGCTGGCCAGGACAGGTGCAGCTCCACGCGCGGCGCCCTCCGCGCGCGTGCAGGGGGGGGGGGTCGGGCGGCGGGAGCTCGAGCGCGCGTCGTCGCGCGTCGTGCTGGCAGCGGGGAGAGCAGGAGGGAAAAAAGCACGCACAGGCACGATGAGTCGTCGATTCCCCCGAGCATATAGGGAAAGATGGGGAGTGGGGGGGAGACAAAGCCCCAGTACATGTGGGAAAAAATACAGGGAGTCCTGTGATTTGTGTGCGCATGTATTAGTGTGTCCCAGGCCCCCTTTCGGAAATGCAAGCACCTGGGCCCCGAGATCCGAGATCTGGAACATGGCGGCCCAGCCGTGGCCATCCTCTGATCTCCCTCGCATCGAAGGATTGCAACAAAAAACCAGATTGCAAAAAAAATCGAAGGATTTAAAACAAAACTTGGTTTTGCACAAAAAAATGTTTTTTTTTTTCAATCCTGTTTTTTTTCCAATCCTTTTTGCAATACCCCGATGGGGGCGACGAGCGACCGATCTCGTCGCGTTCACCACCAGGCCGGGGCCGTGGCGGTGCCGCTTGTGCTACGCGAAGCGCTTCCAGACAATGGACTTCGCCCTGGTGCCAGAAGATTCTCCCGAGTGGTGCCCGAAGTGCCAGAAGACTCGCAAGGAGTTGCAACTCTCGCTGCTGCCGCTGCAAGAGGTGTGTTTGCAGCTTAGCTCATCGGACACCGTGTGCATTGAAAAGGTTCTCGCTGAAAGAGTTGCCTCTGGTTGCTGCCATTTTCCTTGGCGGGCCCCGTTCACGACCATTTCCGGTTCGGTGCAATCACGACGTTGATGTAAGAGTCATTTTAGCTTCTAAAGGGGATTTGGTGTTCGGGCCGTTCCTTCGTTCTAGCTTTGGGAACCTATTCGTGGCCGAGGCTTGCCGTGGCCAGAAAAGCGCGTCGGTTCGTTTCTTGCACTCTTAATGGTAGCATGGTGAATGTCTTGTGGCGTGACTCTGGGCAATGTATTGGCTGGCCCGCGTTCCCGACTGCGCCCGATCCTGTCCTGTGTCTTGGCTCACGCCAGGCATGCGGCGTGTATTGTTGCTTAGATGTGATACAACCATGACTGTTCCCATCATGGCTGATGCTGCACGCTTACTGTTCGCTTCTTGCACATGCACATATCTCACCTTCGGATCCTCAAGAACTGATTCGACAGTTGGTTATGCATAGTTTCGAGCGTCTTGGAAACAAGGTGCCACGTTCGTCTGACGTGCGAACGCTGCCTGTTGCCTCCCCGCGCGCAGCGAAAATCTAAGCAGCTGCGGAAGGGCTTTATCGGGGTGCACTATTGGCTTGCATCACGTTTAGATGTGATCTACATCTGGTGCGCTGATGAATGTTCGCATGCGTTTGACACATCTGAGTGGTTAAATCATTTTTGGTTTCATTCATCATAGCCGCAGCAAGTTCGAATCCCCTTGTCGACAAAGGGGTCACCCACCTGTTCTTGTGTGCATCGTTTATTGTGATACTTCACATCACGCCTATGAAAGTTGCGATGCTCTAGGGCGTCGTTCCTGCCAAATTGCGATGTTACGGTGCGGCCTTTCTGCCAGAAAGCGAAAGCGCAGGATACCATCTTTGCACAGAAATCCCACGCATTACATCGGAGGGAACACGACTCGCAGGTAGCATCGCGATACTCAGCACGGCTTTACCCTAGTTCTCTCCGACACCCCCTATCTACCTTGACACATGTGATGCGTGCCTGGCCTGGCAGCAGTGAACACAGCATTTCGAAGTTCTAGTCCCACATCGGCGATGATGCTGGAGGTGGGGTCCGCGTTTTCGGCTCGTCTGGCCACCTCAGAGCTACCTCTGTGGTTGGGCAGCCGGTGCGAGTATACTTGCGGGCGCGAGACCCTCTGGCACTCCCTATCTCATTTGCAGGGCACGACGATCGCATTTGTTCCACAATATGTGCTTGCACTGAGTGGGTTGAGAAAGTTAAATCGAAAATGCCCACGCTGCTGGGAGTTGTCTTGCTTCAACGTTGCCCGGGCACTTCTACCGCCCCTGGTTGACCTGGGAATTAGCTGACTCGGCTTCGCTGGTCCGGCTTGATTGCCGTTTTGGTTCGGCCCGTTGGCCAGGGATTTGCTTGGTTGGGTTTGGTTGGCTCGGCCTGGTTGCCAGGGATTCGCTGGGTTCGGCTTACTTAACGGGAAGTTGCTTGGTTCGGCCTGGATGGTTCTTTCGGATTGCGTGGAATTTGCTTGGTTCGGCCGTGCTGGTCCTTGATGGTTGCCGAGGATTTTCTTGGTCCGGCCTGTCCTAGCCAGTCCTGGCTGTGTCTGCTGCACCTGGCTACAGGGAAGTCGCTCGGCTTGCATGTATCTAGCTGGCCCGAGTGCACAAATCTGGGAATACGTTTGGTTCGTCGTTGTTCTGAGGGATTCGTAATGATTTCTCATTGTACGATGATTCGTTGTTTGTAGTCAGCGCCAGTCCCATAGACCTGCGATTGGACCTCAGGGGGTTGGAGGAGCATCCAAGAAAAACGCCAGCATTTCAGGGAACTCCTGGTTTGATGGCAAGCATCGCCGCCATCATAATACATCGTCGCTTCGTCGTCTCACACCGTCACCGCCCGTAAGAAATCGTGACAACGTCCACTCAGCTTATCCTTGTTCATCCCGCCGCATCCTCGCAAATCGCCATAACAAAAACCCTCACATCGTAGCTGCTTCATCCTCGCGGCCGTCCAGAAACTTGAGTGCGGCCACTTGCCAGCTGCCCCAGCACTGCTGCCGAGTGCCGCTGCAGGGAGTAGGAGGTATGGACAGGGAGGAGGAGGCACTGTTAAACCCACACTGCGGTTTTCATATAGAATGTGGCCGCTGCGCGGCTGCCTCGTATACTGTGGAGACCTATGCCAAGAATCACCCTGCTTGCCTCCAGGGTGCCCTGGGTGTCTTGGATGTCGATGGTTTTGCGATGGAACGCGTGACGCTTCCACGCCAAAAAAACGATGGACGCCCCGGGGTCTCAGGGTTGGGTTTCTCGTGGAAGGTTTCTTGTAGACTGGCCTCCACTGTAGCCTCCCGCATCCACTTCCGATAATTACCTCACATGCGCTCCCACAGCCACTCCACCCCCAAATCGTGATACACAACTTGAGCTGCCCAACGTAGTTTACACCAGCGCTTCACCATCTTACAGACTGCTCAGGATATTGCTTTTTCAAAAACCACTGGTCTCGCTGTGTTCCCTTAGCATTGACATGCCGAGGAGTGCGGATGGTCGTTGTGGATGCCCTGGTCGGATCTGCCGTCCAGATTCCAGGAGCGCACGGTATGCATGTGTTCTCTTGTGGTGCGGAGCATTCGCCGACAGAACGTTTGTTCTGAATGTGTATGGGTTGCAGGGTCGATGTGCAGTGAGTTAGTGAGCCCCCATGTTTCGTCCGAACATTCCAGAAATGATGCAGTGCGTCTTGGTGTGGCGTCTTCTCGTCGTGTCACGTTTGCGGTCTGATGTCACGCGAGTTTTGATACGGGAGTGAAGCAATTGGGTAGAGGCTGTACAAGACGTTTCCACTTGAGTTTGTTCTGGAGGAGCAAGTCCAGTAGTGTGGATTGGGCATGGGCCACGGCAGCTGTGCCAGTCATGCATGATATACATATCGAGTGGTGTCTCGCTGTCTCTAGGGCAGACGTGTGTTCCACGGGAGTGTATGAGGCAACCATTATGGACCGCTACGCGTCCAAGTTTGAGACGATTGTTTGGACCAAGTGGCCCGCTGCTGAGATGGAAGCTGCTGCTGGTCGCCTACCAGATTGCTGATATGGAGTGCGCAAGGTAGCCGACGACTCGCTGCACAGAAAAGTATGATGGGAGTGAATACATACATGGTAGAATGTACATGTGCAGGTACAGAGCTAATGGAGGCCCATGTGTAAGTCACTGTTTCCAGGCGTGGTGTTCAACAGTTCGGTTAAGTGGATTAAGAGCATGTGCATTCGATTGCACTGCGCATAGCGATGGCTTGCATACGATAAGCTCTCCTGTTGGTCCAGGCACTGCTGATTCACGCATTTGTTTAGCGTATGCACTCCTGCGCTGGTGTTCAGGCATGCGTGTTCAACCTAATTGCGTTGCTTCACGAATTGCACAGGCCTTACGGCCCGTTCTGCCAGCCTCGAGAAAGGAACAGTTTGGGCGCAAGAGGCGGAAGGGGGACGGGGGCAATTGGCAGTGTCGGCTCCAGTGCGAGTGCGAAAGTGTGTTGCCTAGGTCGTGTTCCAAAGGCATGAGGGATCTTGAGGGGGATCTTGGGGAGCTTCGTTCAGGCGATCGCAAACATATGGATCAAGGGGCCGTGGATTAGCGGCGGGTCTCGTTTCCTTGGGTAATCGCGGATCTCCGCCGCCGAGCGAGCGACCGCGCGCCAAATCCATGGATCGCTCATCCATGTCTGCGCGCCCCCGAGGATTGGGAGGCTCCTGGGGGGCCTTTGTGGCCCGCTTGTGGGTGCGCCTTGAGGTCTCCTGGGGCCTCTTTGTGGGCCTCTCGCGGAGGTCGTGGGATCATCTTGGAAGGGCTGGCCTCCAGCGGTCCGACAGTTGCGCTTCTGGGGCCCCCTTGGAGCCGTCGTGGACGCTCTTGCGACCGATTTAGAGAACCCAGCCAGCTTGGGCGTGTTTAGGCCAGCCCCCCCCCCCACGGCCTCCAAGACGACCCGCGAGCTTCCCAACAAGAGTACAGAAGTTGGACGAGGTTGGCACGGGGGGTCGTTGCCGTCTCCATGCAGCTGCGCGCTCAGACTACAGCCCAGTGAAGTATCATCATCGTCGGAACCATCCCCACCCCCACAGGGGCAGGGTTGGGGGGGGGAGGTGAACGAAACGCTGATCCTCCTGTTTCTCCTCCCTTTTCCTCCCTTCTCCCCGTCATATGTAAGGGGCCTCGGGCCTGTCTGGAGTGGCCTCGGAGCGGTCTTGGGACCCTGCAGTCTTGAGGCCGAGAAGGGCTCGGGGGAGATGGAAGTACAGCGTTAGGCAGTGTTTTGCCGATCGGCGCGGGCCCTCGCCCCCCCCCCCCCTCTCCCCCTCCCCATGGAGTAGATCTCAGCTGTTTTGGGCTACTGTTTCGAACAGGTGGAGCCTCCCCCATGACGGACGACGCACTGCTGCAAACAGACGCACTAAGCAAGGGTCTGGAGCCAGACCCCCCCCTCCCCTTCCGCCCAATGTCGAAACGCCGAACAAAAAGAACGCTCACATGAGACACCCGCCTTCCGGCAGGTGCCCCGCAGAAGGCGTCGCATCCCCCGCTGGCCCTGGGGGGCCCGCAGAAGCCTTGGGGCACCAGAGGAAACTCAAGACTGAACGACACAGGTGCCGGAGGATTGGGAATTGAGGATGGAGGATGGATGGAGGAGGAGGAGGAGGAGGATGGAGGATGGAGGATGGAGGATGATTGGATGAGGGGGGGGCGGAATCGAGGGAGGAGGAGGAGGAGGAGGAGGAGGAGGAGAAAATGAGGAGAAAAGGAGGAGGAGGAGGAGGAAGAGGAGACATCTGGAGGAGGCTCAGATCTTTCACAGGAAGGTGTCTGATCGCATGTGCCTGCTGCACGCCCGAGGGTTGTGCTCTGCGGCGTGCTGCTGGCCGGGGGTCGCAGCCCTGAACACACCCGGAGGGCCCCTGACGGGCAGTCCCAGTGTGCGGCGGGGGCGCCGCGGCCCGCCTAGGGCTTGGTTCCCTATCGAGCGTTCCCTCCTCCTCCTCCTCCTCCTCCTCCTCCTCCTCCTCCTCCTTCTCCTCCTCAATTCCTCCTCCTCCGTCTCCTCCTCCTCCTCCTCCTCCCTTTTCCTCCGTCTCCTCCTCCTCCTCCTCCGTAGCCATTTTGGCTCAAGATGCAGGGTTCCTCAGTGGAACAAGTGGATACCGCTAGTCTGCGGCAGACAAGACCCTTGGTGGTCTGGCAGAGATCGTTCATCGCTCCGACGCTCGCGCCCACGGGTAAACGGAGGTCTTTCCCGTTCCTGTGCGTGCAATCGTCCCAGTTGTCATGGGGCTCCCAGATGCTGCTGTTCTGGCCCGATGCGCCCAGGAGATCGAAACTATGCTCACCTTCCCTGATGATGAGCGTGCTGATGGCCATCGGGTCCAAGGCTCGCCCGAGCCCAAGTACCCGCGTACCGAGGAAGGCAAGGGTTCCTCTAGCAGTGGCAAGGGTGTCGCTGGCCTTGCCCCCCGTGCTGCAGCTGTTGGGGCCGCGTTTGTCTTCGGCCGCCATGAGCTGCAAACGGGCACTGCGACTCCTCCTGCTCATGGTGATCCTCCTCCTGCTGCTGGTGTCCGCGCAGGAGATAACTCGTGGTGTTCATCCGCCACTCCTGGCACCCTGGAGTACCCCGACGAGTACATCAAGTCTGTGGTCGCCGACGGCGTCGCATCCCAGTTCAATGAATTACGCACGGAGCTGGAGAATCTTGTCGCCTCGACGGTTGGAGACACGGTCAAAGCCAGCAATGCCAACATCCTTCGCACATTGGAGGTTCTCAAAAAAGCAATTGGAAGAACAACTTGCAGAGCTTGATCAAAAAGCCATGGGAGTATTCAGACCACAACTGGATGAACTCCCGCGGAAGATGCAGCGCCAGATTGATGATGTTTCAAGCAAGGTTGCGACACTCAACATCGAGTTTGACTCACACACGGAGCAGCTGCGCCAGCTGCGTGCGGAGATTGCTGAGCTGCGTGATGGACTGCACATGGCCAAGCGCCAGGAAGCCGCCCCTTCGCCCCCTGCCAGCTTCGACCGCCAGACAGACCCAGCTGTGGTGGTTGCGATGTGCACCAAGATGGTGGGACTTCCGCAAGTCCGTGACATATTGTCGCCGTTCCTTGCTGAGCTCGGTTTCGAAGCTGACCAGTACACTCTCTCTTGCCCGACGCCGACGCCCGCTCGCAGGTTCCTCATTAAGTTCAACGGGGCCACAGGCCTCGCTTCTAAGAAGGTCGCTAAGGTCCTCAGTAATCTTCGCAGCAACGACCAGTGGAGAGTATTCAACGTGCATGCCACTGGCTCTGCCGCTGAGGCCCGCCTACACCTGGGGCCCGACAAGTCCCCTCGCCAGGTCAAGACAGAGATGGTACTTCGCAAAATACGTGGGGCAGATGCTGAGAAGTTTGGTGGGAGGTGGTCTATCGACCGCGAACGTGGCATCCTCAAGAGCGGCTGGACCAATGTGCTCAAGATCCAGGCGAACCCTGAGGACGCCCCGTATGACGTGCAGTCCAATGAGGAAGGCATCTTGGACCTCTCGCTCACGCGTGCTGGCGCGCAGCAGGTGGTGGGCGAGCTCACTGCGCCCCCTGCTCCGACGAAGTGGTGTATTTGACGGCTTCTTGCAGCTCTTCGACACCCCCTCCTGTGGGAACGAGAATGAACCCATGCGATGCACCACTTGGAATGCTCGCGCCCTGTTACAGTACCGAGGAGCAAAGAGTAGACTCAAGTCGTCGCATTTGAAGAAGTTGCACTTGCCCAGGTCTACCCTGGCACTTCAAGAAGTGCACCAAGACCGCCTTCAACTCGAAGACTATATGTGCCGTCTTCATCGCGATGCCGTGGTGCACGCCTCGTTTTGCCCAGCTGATGCCGGGGGATCGGCTGCGGGAGGTGTCGCCACTATTATTCCGAAGCTCGCCTTCGATCTTGATGTTACCAGCAATGCCTCGGCCGTCGTGGAAGGAAGGGTCCTTCGAGTTGACGTCGTCGGGCAAGGGTTCCAGCTGGTGCATTTCAATATCCACAGCCATGGGCTCAGTGCTCGTCAGGTCGACGAGATATGCGCTGAGATCGACGCTGATCGGGTACGCGTGGCTGCTGATCCTCCTCACTATTCGGCGATCGTGCAGGGTGACCTCAACTTTGGCCCTGAGGAGGCCTTGCTCTTCCATCGCCCTGAGCCTGCTCGTGCCTCGGATCCTCGTAATCATCTTGCAATGGCCGCTCGGTGGCTGAGGACGCTGGGCTCACTGCTTGAAATATCGTCTGGGTCGCCGACGCACTACACGAAGGACACCAACTCGGCCAGTTGCCTGGATCGGTTCTTCTGCTCGGTGCCTGGGTGGGTGTTATGTCAGCTATGTGCAGAGTCTTCTACCATTGGTGAGCCAGAAGTGTCATCTCGATCCCTGATATCGGACCATGCTGCCTTGCTAACGGCACTGCGCCAACGTCATGCACGGCCGCGGGCGGAGCAACCCACACCTCGCCATGTATTCGAGATCCATCTTTTTCGGCAACGTATTGAAGGCATGTTCAAGGACGGAGATGGCGCTGAGACGTTGTGCTCTACGTCGGTCTACCAGGGGTACTTCAAGGACATGCTGAAGGAAGCTGCCAGAGAAGTTCGCGACTGGCTATTCATCTCCCATCCTGCTGGAGATGAAACTGCGTTGCTGGTCGCTCGGGGATGCGCCCGTGCTGCGCGGCGGCAGGACTCACGTCTTGCTCGTCGTTTGGTGGCGACATCGGCCACCGCAGCCAGCTTACTTGACATCGAAGGCCCACAAGTTGCTCTTCGACACCCTGAATCGTTCCAAATGTGGACGGACGGAGTCCACATGCGGCTCCTGGAAAAAGAAATACGCGCTGCTGCTGACTCTGCTGCAGGTATTCGCCCGAGTCGCCCGCCCCCCTCGTTTCGTCGTCGCCAGGTGTTGGAACGACAAGCAGCGATCTGGGCCCCTTTCTCTCGGAGGTTGGTGTTGCGCGCTGCGCGGGATGGCCCTCGGTTAGCAGAATCACCTGGGGATCGAGTCGCGGCCCTTACTGAGTACTGGCGCCCTGTCTTCTCGCGATCGGATGTCGACTTGGAAGCTGCTCAGAAATATATCGAACAACAGTGCCCGTCACCTGTGCTCCCCGACGTTCCCCCCCCGTCGAAGGCTGCTATTCGAAATTTTGTCACCCGTGCCCGTCACTCTGCCCCTGGTGTCGACGGGCTACCGTATGCGGTCTGGGCGGCTGCCGACTGCTGCCTGGAAGGATTATGCCTCATGATGGACTGGATCTTGCGTGGCCAGCCCCTGTTCGGCGCGGCCAGCGTCACCCTCCAAGCGTACTTGCCTAAGGGGTCGGAGCATGACGACATGGCCTCTGGAGGCTGCATCAGATCCGCTGATAAGATCAGAGTCCTCGGGCTCCGCAACACCGACTTGAAAATGCTGACGTCTGCCGTGAACCGATCACATAGAGGAGTTGTGAACACCATCGCCCCTCAGTCGCAGCGCGGCTTCGTGCAGGGCCGTAACTTCGGATACGATATCTTAGAGTTAGATGGCTTCAGTCGTACTGCTGGGGCCCATCCGAGGGCTCCGACCTGGTTGCCGCTTCTGGTCTCGTTCGATTTCGGTCCGGCCTTCCCGAGCCTCTCCCAGGAGTTTATGATGCTCTTCCTGGCCCACCTGCGCTCGCCTGCGCCTGCCCTATACTTCCTGGCCTGGTTGTACTCTGCTATCGAAGGGGTTGTGGCCCACAGCGGCCTGCCCCACTCTGTCTACTGGCCGAGGTCTGGGACCATTCAAGGCCGCGGCCTCTCTGGGACGCTTTACGCTCTGAGCACAGCCCCGTTTCTGGTTGACCTGGGATATTCCCTGGAAGATGCTGGACTTGGCCTCGCGAGGGCCTGTGCCGACGATATTGGGGCTGTCTTGTTCGAGGCTCGGGGGCTTCAGGTGCTCTTCCGTGTGATGACAACTACGAGGCACCTCGCGGGGCTCTGCCTTAAGGTCAGCAAATGCAAGGCCGCCCCGTTGCACGCGACGTTCGATCCTGACCTGCTCGCTAGTACACGTGAGCTGCTCTGCCGGTTGGTTCCTGGCTGGCAGGCGTTCGAGATCGCTGCGCACCTGATGTACCTCGGCGTTCTCCTGGGACCAGATGTCACGATACAAATGCAGTGGGGCGCGGCGAGGATGAAACTTAAGCTACGTGCCAGGCTTCTTGGTTCAGGCTCAGCTCCGCTGGGGATCAATGGCGTGCTCTACCGATCGCGGGCGATCCCCGCCCTGTCCTACCTGGCCCAGTTTTATCCTCTGCCTCCCAGGATGGCCACTTTCGAGCTCTCTGTGCTTGCTCAAACGTTCCGTGCTCCCACGGGTACTCTACCTGCCTCTGGCTGGGCCCAGCTGGCCGCCTGGGGAGGCCCAAAAATCCCTCCTTCGTGCAACACTCGTGCGCTGCTGCTCTTACTCGAGCTGCCTCCATCACGTTCGGCGAGCACTCTCACATACGTGCTACTATTTCACTTGCCACACAATCATGGAACTCTGATATCCTGAATGGGCGGTATGATGACGCCTCATTAGCTTCCATCCGACCTCGGCTGGATTGGCTCTGCGATGCGGGGCGACACTGGAAGATGCCACCCATCTTACAAACTTACTCACGGCTGCAAGGGGGATCGGCTCGAGCTGGATATCCATCGGAAGTTCTGCGCTGCTGCACGACGGCGATCTCCACGGAGCTGCCAGTCACTGGGCGAAAGCTCAAGTACCAACGGGCAGCCACAGCTGCGCTCCACGAGCAGTTCGCGACCCCCTACCCGCTCCACGCGATATTTGAGACCAGGCTCGCCCGCTACTTTGACATGTAGGAACCCTTCCTACACCGCGCGCCGTGGGAGGCGAATCGGATACTGCTGCAGTTACTTCCAACGAGCTGGGACTTCCCCGCGATCAAGACATGGGCATCTGCGTGGCTCACAAGTTATCGCATATGTTACCCGTCAGGTCGTCGGCGCTGCATTTTCGGCTGCAGCGCATCTGCAGACAGGCAATGCCATTACGTCCGTTGCCGCCGTCTGCGTCGTGCCGTGGGACATGCTATTGGACGCCCGCCTCCTGCACTTCTACATGAGCGGCTGTGCTTGACTGCGCCGCGTGGGAAGAGTTGAGGAGATTGTAGTCATGTACAATACGTATCACACCATCAGGTATCGCGACTGGGTCTCTCCCTCTGCTCTCCGCTCTGCTGCCCGTGTTGCTGTCAGAACGCTGCGAATGGCGTCGCCAATTGACCAGCTGGATAAGAAGTGGAAGGCGCCGCCCCCGTTCATTCCTGTCCTGCGCTCGATCACGGACGAGCACTCCACTTCTGAGGCCGACGGCCCCGCGGAACGCGAGGCTGGGCAAGATAGTGACGTTGACGCGGATGATGTGGGTAGCGAAGGACTGGCCCGGGTCTTTCACCATGCCTCACGCCGCGGCTGGCGCCGACAGTTCACAGCGATGACGAAGGAACCCGCCGTGAGCCCGCACCCTCGACACCTCTGACAATCATTGCCACACCAGAACGAGTTGACTCTCTCAGCGGCTTAGATGTGATCGATCCTGGCAGAACGCAAAGTCCTGTGCACGGGTGCTCCTCGAGCCCGTTGCGGCAGGCTCAAGCGTCGCCATTGTCGCTGGATGTCGGTGGAATTTCTGGCAGAACGCAAAGTCCTGCGCTCGGGTGCTCCTCGAGCCCGTTGCGGCAGGCTCAGATGTCGCCACTGCCGCTGGACGTTGGTGGAAAATCGGGCAGAACGCAAAGTCCTGCGCACGGGTGCTCCTCGAGCCCGTTGCGTCAGGCTCTGTCGCGATCATTTTCGCTGGACGCTGGTGAAACAGCTGGTCTCTGCACACCTGGGGTGGAGAGAGAGGAATTGGTGCCTAGCCAGAGTACGAAGTGCACCGCGCCTTGCCCGATTACCACCTGGGCGAGGATTGAGCCGACAACGAACGTGGCGTCGCCGAGGTCTATTTCCGTCTGTTTGCCGATGAGGACTACTACACGCTCCTGTTCCGCGCCCCCGTCGATTGAGCCGTCGTCGAGGATAGCCCCGAGCGAGCGCAGAGCTGAAAATAGTCACGAGGCCGCTCGCCCGTATGCTCGCCCATTCTCCCACCCCATCCGCTGCGAGGCCGTCTGCCGCGCTCGCGGTTCCCTCGCTGTCCTATCTACTCGTCCCTCGCTGAGCTCTGCTCCTGCTGCTGCCTGCCCCCCCGCCTGCTCTTCCCCCCACAGCGCCGCATCATCTTCCAAGGTCTTTTGTGTTTTCCTCCCTCTCCCCGTCCTTCGTTCCGTTGAGCTCTGCGTCTGCCGCTGCCTGCCCCCCGCCTGCCCCCTCTCCCACCGAGATGATTCACTTACTGTGGCGTGCTGGCGAATCCCAGCGACTCGTTCCCGCTTCGCCTGCCATTCCCATTCCTCGATCGCCCCGTTCGGGGCGCCCTTCCCCTGAGCTTTCATCGCCCGTTCGCCCGTCCTCGCGCTGCCCCGCGCCTCACGCGCCGAGAGAGCGCGGCCACCGTGCTCGAGTCATCTCATCCGCCGACGCGGAGCTCGCATCAGGCGCGCCGCCCGCCCCCTCGCCACCCGCCGCTGGGGGGTCGGCCTAGGTGGTCGACGCACTCCCGCCTCCTACGCTGGGCTCCTCCTCCTCCTCCTCCTCCTCCTCCTCTTCCTCTTCCTCCTCATCCTCCTCCGTCTCCTCCTCCGTCTCCTCCTCCTCCTCCTCCTCCTCCCTCCTCCTCCTCCTCCGTCTCCTCCTCCTCCTCCTCCTCCTCCTCCTCCTCCTCCTCCTCCTCCTCCTCCTCCCCCTCCTCCTCCTCCTCCTCCTCCTCCGCATCGGGCGAGCGCACCCTGACGGGCGGGTCAGGCGGGCGGACCCTCCCAGGCGGGCCCCCACGGAAGGCACCCAGGAGACTCCACACATTTGGGGAGGGGTCTTTTTCTGACGAGGGCGGCGGTGACATTCATGGCCAAACCTCAACTGGTGTTCCACTGGCTTCCAGACCCTAGATTCGTGATCTTAGGGCCCCGTATCCCGCATCCAACGCCCTCAGGATTTCATCCGGCTTCCAGACCCTGGATTCGTTATCTTAAGATTCCTCATGATTTATCAAATGCCCTCACTGTGTTCGAGCACGCCCCCGCGCGCCAAGCGGCACAGTGTCCGATTCCGAAATTGGCCCCCCCAGGCGTTTTTCTTGTTTCTTGAGTCTCGGTGCCCTCGAAGGCCGGCTCTGCGCAGAGTTCTTGCTCCTATGCGGGACGCTGGCTCAATTTGTCCGGATTTTCGGCGCGCAGTCGATATCTTGAAAACCCCGCGTCGTCCTTGCGGACGGGCCCCGGCACGCTCCACCACAATGGGCCGCTTCACAGATTCTTGGTGGAGGCAGTTCGACACTCCGACGGACGGGTTCGTGGACCCCCATGGCTTCGTGAACCGGCTCCCTCTGAGATTGGAGTCTACCGAGGTGATTGTCCATGGGCTGGTCGACGCCAAAAAGATGTGGGCGGACTTTCCTGGAGAGCCGTACCACCCCATATTGGTCGGCGGCAAGGCGGTGGTGACCATCATGTTCAACAATTCTTCACGCTTCGCGTATCCCCACCAGCCCATTTAGAAACCCTGCCCATGAGAGCTGACGGGAAAAGGGACGAAGAGACACATCTAGAGAAACAAAGCGAGCCACCAGGGTGAACCGAGAGTTCCTGGGAGCAAGTGGGTGGCCTCGGAAGGCCTCTTCGGGCCATCCCTGGGGCCGCGTGGGGGCGAGGTGAAGAGGAGGAGGAGGAGGAGGAGGAGGACGAGGAGGACGAGGAGGACGAGGACGCAGATGAGAACGAGGACGAGGAGGACGAGTACTAGGATGGGGACGACGCGGACGAGGACTCGTGGAACCATCTATAGGTATTCTTGCGGTTGCTGCTGCTGCTGCTGCTGCTGCTCTCTGGGAGTTTTCGGGGCCCTCTTGGTAACCCTCGAAGGCTTCATGGGATCATGTTGGAGGCCATCAATTACAGGATGGGGGGGGTCCCCAACTCAGCTCCCCCCTCAGGAGCCGGCAAACCGCTTCTTGAGGCTCTCTTGGAGCGCTCTTGGGCGCTCTTGGAGCGGTCTTGGGGCCGTTTGGAGCATTTTGGGAGGCAGCTTGGGCTATCTGAGCCATCTTGAAGATCATCTTGGGCTCTCTGAGGCCGCTCGGGGGCCTCTTGGGGGCCTCTCGGGTGCCTCTTGGGGCCCTCTCGGGACCCTCTTGGAGCCCTCTTGGCGCTCTCTTGGGGCTCTCCTGGGAGCTTTGGAGAGCCTCTTGGGGCCATCTTGTAGGTCATCCATCGATCAAAAGGGGGGGGATCCCTTATCTAGGTCCCCCCCCTCGGGGACCACGATCCTCGTGAGGGGTCTCAAAAATTGGCCCTCCCAGGGGCCGAAAAAGCACCCTCTGACCACTCTCGACCACCCCCGTCCAGGTCCAGGGGAGCGGGGAGGGGGAGGGGTAAACCCTTCGCCAAAGGGGAAGAGGGGTTTTTGGAAGAGGACAGAAAGAATATCGTCAGACCACCTGTCGCCCAAAGGGCTGGTGGGATTTCTTGGACACTGACTGCGGCGGAGAGTATTTCGAGACCTGGTACAACTCCTACGTCACACCGAAGGACAAGCCCCAGGTAGAGCTGCCAGCCGACGGGGGGCCAATGGCAGCCCTCCTGCACGAGGGATCCATCAGCTACCTGCAGAGGGTGGTTTGCAGCGACACCCCGCAGAACCCGGGGGCAGCCCTGAAGGCCATCGGCAGCGGCAAGGGCCTCTGGGGCTTCCCGAAGCACCCGGTGCCTGGCTCCATCGACTTGAGATACCAGGAGGAGGGAGGCAAGCGGTGCAGGTTCACCTTCGACGCCGAGCACCGCGGCAAGACCGTCGTGTCCTTGGGTGTGCGCCTGCCCGAGGCAGACGAGGGCGCCATGGAGATCCCGCTCGAGGTCCAGACCGCGCCGGACGCCAACATTGGCGGCCCCGTGTCCGAGGGCATGCAGGTGCGGTACGGAACCGCGGTCAAGTGCACGCAGTTCGTGAAGCCGTGGGACGCGTCGGTGGACAGCATCACGTTTGGCGACGACCCACACTACGGCCTCAAGATCGCGAGCTGGGACTTCGTGCCAGTCTTGAAGGTCCACAGCCCAGACTTCAAGATCTGTGCATTCAAGCCAGTAAACTGGATCTCTGGTGCGGACGCAGCAGCGGCAGCGCAGGAGCACGAGCGCCGTATTGCAGCTGGCGAGTCGAAGGGCGTGCTCTGAGCGGCGGTGCCCATGAAAAGTTGCCCCGCGAATTCTAAAAACTGAGCTGTCCGCCTTTTGCAGCAGAGGACAAGGAGGGGATGGTAGGAGGGTGGGGCCCGGCCACATCAATATTGTTGTTCGCGCAATGTGTACACTTTTGCAGCTCTTAATGTTTGAAGTGCGCGACCGGGTCATCCAGAGCATCTCCGCCGCATTTGTTACGATTAGTTGCGGGGGCTTCTGGTCCTCGGCGTTCACACCAGAATTCCTTGGCGATAGTGTGACGAACATCACTGTATGCTGTTTCTGACAAAGAGTTACGAAAACAAGCCGCAGATCGTCAGATTCGACGCGCATCTGTCGCACACGCAGATGTAACAGTAGCAACAGCAGTAAATCACCGTCGCGCGTGTGGCCCTCGTAGTGCAGCTCGCAGAAGAATAGAGCCCTGTCTAGGGAAACGAGATTCTGGGTAATCAAGGTTTTGTTTCGCTTACGGGGGGATGTTTGGTATTGGCGGGGCTGGCGCCCACAGGGGGGGGGTGGAAGTGGGGGGGAGGGAACAATGCGGCACAGCGCGGCACGAGGTCCCCTTCGGGGCCTCTGCGGTGCCCCGAAGGAGCTCCTTGTGTTCGCAACCCGACAGGCTGCCCCTGTGTAGTGGCTGGCTGGCTGGTCGGCAGCCATTTGTAAGTCTGGCTGATTGGTGGGATGGTTGTGCCCGCGGTTGGCTGGTTGGTTAGGTTTGCACTGGCGCGGTGGACCCCCACGGTTGGCTGGCTAGTTGGTGGGTTGTATATACAAGCGCACAGAATATACACACAGGTATGTATACCGTATAGACCACCCTTCGGGTGATAAGGAGGCGAGGGGGGGGGAGGGACCACCGTCGCACTCGATCGATATCACTATCGATCTCACTATCGATCTCATTATCGATCTCATTATCGATCTCACAGTCGATATGGCTATCAATCTCACAACCGATCTCACAATCGATCTCACTATCGATCTCACATTCGGTCTCACTATCGATCTCACTATTGACATCACAACCGATCTCACAATCGATCGCACATTCGGTCCCAGTATCGATTTCACTATCGATATCACTATCGATCACATTCGATCGATCTCACAATCGATCTCACAATCGATCTCACATTCGGTCTCAGTATCGATCTTACTATCGATATCACAATCGATCTCACAATCGATCTGACTATCGATCTCACTATCGAACTCACTATCGAAGTCATTATCGATCTCTCGTTCGGTCTCACTATCGATCTCACTATCGATATCACAATCAATATCACAATCGATCTCACATTCGGTCTCACTATCGATCTCACTATCGAACTCATTATCGATCTCATTATCGATCTCACAATCGGTCTAACTATCGATATCACTATCGATATCACAATCGATAGTGAGATCATCATCGTCATCACCTCTCACCATCATCATCTCCATCATCATCGGGACACCATCATCATCATCATCGGGACACCATCATCATGATCATTCGCAACATCATCATCATCATCAGCATCACCATCATCAGCATAATCGGGACACCATCATCATCATCATCATCATCATCATCATCAGCACCATCATCATCAGCACCATCATCATCATCATCATCATCATCATCATCATCATCATCGGGACACCGACGGGACACCGACGAAACACCGGCGGGACACCGCGGGCCCCAGCGGGACACCGGCGGGACACCGCGGGGCCCCGGCCGCCCGGAAGGGAATCATTTGGTCCGGCCGCGCCTCAGCCACACGAGACACCAGCGGGACACCGGCGGGACACCGCGGGGCCCCGGCCGCCCGGAAGGGAATCATTTGGTCCGGCCGCGCCTCAGCCACAGGAGACTTTCTCTCGCCCGCCCACGCAGCTTCGCCTCGCCCGCACGGCACGCACGAACACGAAACCGAAATCGATTTCCCGGTAGGGGGGCTCTCCGTTCCACTTCGATCTCACCCCCTCACCTCCGACATGTATGCATATATATATATATATGTATATACGCATATACATATGTATACACATGCATGCATGCATATAAGCAGACACATGCGCAGCATGCGCACCCATATATATATATATATATATATATATATACACATACATACAAGTGTATATAGTTGTGTAAGCATTCACGGATGCACATATATATACGTATGAACAAGTACATGTGTACATCTATACACGCACGTATATTAACGCTTATAAGGTGTAAATGTATATACGTACGTATGTGCTTACAAATGGTGTTTATGAAATAGATTTCGTAGTTGGGGCTCCAGTACTCGAGGCCTTAGTAGGGGCTTGAGTATCAAAGTCCTCAGTATTGGCTTGAGTATTAGAGTCCTCCGTAGGGGCTCCAGCACTAGAGTCCGTAGGAGGTGCTTGTGTATCGCAGTCCTTAGGAGGGGCTGTATTATTGGAGTCCTCACATAGTTGGAGCTTGAGTATTGGTGTCCCGAGTAGGGGGTTGAGTACTAGAGTTCCTTAGTAGGGGCTCGAGCATTAGAGTCCTTAGCAGAAGATTGAGTATCAGAGTCCTTGGTAAGGGCTCCAGTGCTAGAGTCCGTAGTAGGGGCTTGAGTACAAGAGTCCTTCGCGGGGCTTGAGTATTGGAGTCCTCTGCAGGAGCTTGAGTATTGGAGTCCTTCGTAGGGGCTCAATCATTTGAGGTCGTCAGCAGGGGCTTCAGGATTAGAATCCTCGGTAGGGGCTTGAGTATTGGAGTCCTTTGCAGGGGCCAGCGTAGGCTCATGAAACCGCCGACGCCAGCCCGCTGCAGACATGCTCGGAGGTGCAAAAGGACGGCGCCACGGATCTCAGGTGTGCTATACATGGGGTGGCGTTGCGTTGCGCTGCTCTTCACAGACGGAACTTGGAGTGTGCAGCGCCGGCCTGCGCGTCTGCGGAGAGCGAGGGGCGAGCGCGACCCGCGACGGGGGGCACCATGCCGGCCCATGCCAGAGTTGTTCCGCGAGGTCACGGGCAGATAGAATGTAAGAACAATATCGTGTGGCGTTTCTATCGTTTGCCAAGGTGTCGTTGGACTTGTTCGACACCAGTCTTGGTCATGTCGGCGACTACAAAGGGTGTGGTTACGCCGGGGTGTGGTTTGCCATCGGCACCGCCGGGGCCTGGGGGGCACGACTTTCCTCGTCGGGCCTCTTCGGGGCGCGGGAGAGAACTCGATCGAGGTCCCCGCCCGCCCCCCCCCAGGATGACCCCCAGGGTGCCGGTTCTAAGCCACACCCTTTGCAAACCATACCCTTCGGAGTCGCCGATCATGGTCCATGCTGGCCGTCGCCACTTCGCGAGGATGATCTACGAACTTATGGTGACCAAGATGGACGGTGACCAGGCTCGGCATCGACGTTTCTGCACTCAGTCTTGGTAATGGTCTCCCCCTTTTTTTTCCTTTTACAGAAGCCGACGAAGCGGCCCAGGACTGGCACAGGCTCTCCAAGATGACTTCAAGACGGCCGCAAGGTACCGCAAGATCCTCCAAGAGAGGTTTCAAGAGGCCCAGAGAGATGTCCCATAGAGCCCAAGCCAATACAACCGTTTGCCATCGAGGACCCTAGGAAGTAATGTGTTGCATTGAAGACGCGTAATATGCAGGGTGACGTGCGTTATATTGGGTGCACGCTAAGTGGTGCAGTAGTTTTACTTGCGACGCGCGTGGCCATCACTCATGCTCGAGCGAAGCGCCCACCTACCCACCCGCAACCTGTTGGCAAAACGGAACTAGGCCGTGAGTGCAGTTAGCCATCCGAATGTGTTCGCGAATCTCAAGTGGCGCAGTGACAAGCGGACCCTGCGCATGCAAATCCATGATTCGGGCGGGCGAGTGATGATGGTGACGATGATGATGATGATGCTGATGATGATGATGATCATGATCATGATCATGATGATGACGATTGTGGTGGCGGTGGCGATGATGACCAGGGCAACGACATCGACGATGACAATGATGACGACGGTGGTATTGATGATGACGACGACGATGGTCATGATGGTGACGATGGCAGTGATTGCAATGATGGCGCCAGCGATGATGATAACGATGGCGTCGACGAGGATGGTGAGGATGATGAGGAAGCACGCGCGAGCAGGAATTCCTGAGTGATGGCAGGCGGCGCTTCTGAAACGCCATCAGGCTTTCGATTACTGCTGGGCACACCTGTGCTTGACTGCTCAGAAACCCTTGGTGCTGGAAGGATTTGGGCGTGCGCGCGCGGAGGAGGAGGAGGAGGAGGAGAAGGAGGAGGGCGGAGGAGGAGGAGGAGGAGGAAGAGGAGGAGGAGGAGGAGGAGGAGGAAGAGGAGGAGGAGGAGGAGGAGGAGAAGATGAAGAGGAGGAGGAGGAGGAGGGAGGAGGAGGGAGGGAGAGGAGAGGAGGGAGGGAGGAGGAGGAGGAGGAGGAGGAAGGAGGGGAGGAGGAGGAGGGGAAGGGCCCGCGTGCTGTGAGTTGATCGGGCCGACGGGCGCGCGGTGATCGCTGCGCGTGTTTCCGGCGTGGTGCGCGCCTGGGGCCCGCCTGTCGTCACGTGGGGCGTTCCAGGAAGGGCCCTGCCTTAGGTCGGGCGCGTCCTCGATAATCTCCTCCTCCTCCTGCTCCTCCTCCTCCTCCTTCCCATTGTGTGCCTACTGTGATTGTCCTGGCAGGTCGCGCCAGGCCCCTATCGTCAACCCACTCTTACTCCTCAACGGCTGGTTTGGGGCATTCCGAAGCGCCGCCTTTGCAACCCCCTGACATTTGCGACCCGGCGATAAGTCGGGCGTGTCTTTCTACAGGAGGAATATTCAAAGACAGTCAAAAAAATAGTCCGGGGACGATTTGTTGACTATTTGTGGTTTTTGTTTGAATATGTTTCGCATATGTTTTACTTTTCGTCTAAAATCCGCCTGCAGGGGGATACGCCCGACCTAAATTTTCTCCGACGGAAGAACCCCACATAAGAATCCTCTGGGCGAATCTGGAAAAAGCCATCACCGTCGTCCTCGTGGTTGGTGAGGCGTCCTGGCTGTCTCTTCTGCGTATATTTCCTCTCGCCTTGGCGCGGGCCCCCCTTCCACTCCTTACGTTGTCCCCATCCTCGCCCCCCTGTTTGTTCCGCGCCCCGCCACCTCCTCCCCTTCCTGTTGCATGAGCGCGCATGTCGATGTTCCTCGGCGCCGTCGCCGCCACGGCCAGCACAGGCGCGTTCTCTACTGGTCACGTCGCGCAGCCGTTGGGACAACCCCGCGGGCCAGGCTGTCGGGACAACCCCGCGAGCCGTTGGCGCGCAAGACCAAGCCGTTGGGACAACCCCGCGGGCTTCGAGCGAGGCGCAGCCGCGCTCAGGCGGAAGGCAGCACGAAGCCCAGCTCTGCCGCGAGCTGCTTCGCCTCCGCCCTGGACAAAACCGCTCTCTTGTCGAACTCCAGGAGCGCCTTCCGCAGGGACGCCGGCGGCCCGCACTCCAGGAACTCTCGCGGCGGCGGCCGCAGGATCAGCATGTTCCGCATGCACGTGGCGCGGGAGAACATGACGTAGAGGTGCAGCCACCACTGCTCGTCCGACATGCCCGTGCGGCCAGCGTCCTCGTCTCTCGCGCAGTCGATGGTGACGCCCTTGCGCAGCGTCTGGCCCTGCGACAGCGTGGAGGTCAGGTAGGACGCGTGCGTCAGGGTGAACCCCGAGCGGCGCACGCTGTGCGCCCCCGAGCTCTGCCATGTGAACTCCCTTTCGCTGGGCCTGAACATCAGCAAGCTCCGCGCCCGCGCCTCGGCCTGGCCGTCGTCGTCGGCGCCTTCGGCGCCCTGTCGCAGCACCTCGGCGACCTGAGGAGCCCAAAAACTTCCTTGTTGCATCCAAAGTGTGGCCTGGGAACTGCGTTCTGGCAGCGCGAGAACCCAACATTGACGACAGTTACAGGTTTTGGATGACCTGCTCGGATTACCAACATGATCTGCGGGCCCCATAGGGAGGGGGCTCCCGCCTGAGACTTCCTCGCAGTTCACTCACAGACGAGGCTCCCGCCTGAGACTTCCTCCATATTCAGGCTTGAGGAGCCCAAAAGTGACGACAGTTACAGGGTTCCGATGACCCGCTCGGATTACCAACATGATCTGCGGGCCCCATAGGGAGGGGGCTCCCGCCTGAGACTTCTTCACAATTCACTCAAAGACGAGGCTCCCGCCAGAGACTTCCTCCAAATTCAGGCTTGACGAGCCCAAAAGTGACGACAGTTACAGGGTTCCGATGACCCGCTCGGATTACCAACATGATCTGCGGGCCCCATAGGGAGGGGGCTCCCGCCTGAGACTTCTTCACAATTCACTCAAAGACGAGGCTCCCGCCAGAGACTTCCTCCAAATTCAGGCTTGACGAGCCCAAAAGTGACGACAGTTACAGGGTTCCGATGACCCGCTCGGATTACCAACATGATCTGCGGGCCCCATAGGGAGGGGGCTCCCGCCTGAGACTTCCTTCACTCACAGACGATTCCTCCACTTGACAGGAGCCCAGTGAGTTACACAGGTTGACTTATTCCGATGACCCGCTCGGATTACCAACATAATCTGCGGGCCCCATAGGGAGGGAGCTCCCGCCTGAGACTTCCTCCCAATTCACTCACAGACGAGGCTCCCGCCTGAGACTTCCTCCATTTTCAGGCCTGGGGAGCCCAAAAGTGACGACAGTTACAGGGTTCCGATGACCCGCTCGGATTACCAACATGATCTGCGGGCCCCATAGGGAGGGGGCTCCCGCCTGAGACTTCCTCACACTTTACTCAACGATGATGAGGATGAGGATGATGAGTGGTGGTGAAGATGAGTGGTGAAGAGGATGATTGATTGTGGTGAGGATGATGAGAGGTGATGCTGATGTTGATGATGAGAGAGTGTGAGTGAGTGTGAGTGTGAGTGAGTGGTGATGATGATGAGTGAGTGAGTGTGTGCGAAGGCAGAAGAGGAGAGGGGGTGGGGTGAGTGTTCCTGCGCGGGGTGCGCAGAGAAAATTACTCCGACGGAAGAACCCCACATAAGAATCCTCTGGGCGAATCTGGAAAAAGCCATCACCGTCGTCCTCGTGGTTGGTGAGGCGTCCTGGCTGTCTCTTCTGCGTATATTTCCTCTCGCCTTGGCGCGGGCCCCCCTTCCACTCCTTACGTTGTCCCCATCCTCGCCCCCCTGTTTGTTCCGCGCCCCGCCACCTCCTCCCCTTCCTGTTGCATGAGCGCGCATGTCGATGTTCCTCGGCGCCGTCGCCGCCACGGCCAGCACAGGCGCGTTCTCTACAGGTCACGTCGCGCAGCCGTTGGGACAACCCCGCGGGCCAGGCTGTCGGGACAACCCCGCGAGCCGTTGGCGCGCAAGACCAAGCCGTTGGGACAACCCCGCGGGCTTCGAGCGAGGCGCAGCCGCGCTCAGGCGGAAGGCAGCACGAAGCCCAGCTCTGCCGCGAGCTGCTTCGCCTCCGCCCTGGACAAAACCGTTCTCTTGTCGAACTCCAGGAGCGCCTTCCGCAGGGACGCCGGCGGCCCGCACTCCAGGAACTCTCGCGGCGGCGGCCGCAGGATCAGCATGTTCCGCATGCACGTGGCGCGGGAGAACATGACGTAGAGGTGCAGCCACCACTGCTCGTCCGACATGCCCGTGCGGCCAGCGTCCTCGTCTCTCGCGCAGTCGATGGTGACGCCCTTGCGCAGCGTCTGGCCCTGCGACAGCGTGGAGGTCAGGTAGGACGCGTGCGTCAGGGTGAACCCCGAGCGGCGCACGCTGTGCGCCCCCGAGCTCTGCCATGTGAACTCCCTTTCGCTGGGCCTGAACATCAGCAAGCTCCGCGCCCGCGCCTCGGCCTGGCCGTCGTCGTCGGCGCCTTCGGCGCCCTGTCGCAGCACCTCGGCGACCTGAGGAGCCCAAAAACTTCCTTGTTGCATCCAAAGTGTGGCCTGGGAACTGCGTTCTGGCAGCGCGAGAACCCAACATTGACGACAGTTACAGGTTTTGGATGACCTGCTCGGATTACCAACATGATCTGCGGGCCCCATAGGGAGGGGGCTCCCGCCTGAGACTTCCTCGCAGTTCACTCACAGACGAGGCTCCCGCCTGAGACTTCCTCCATATTCAGGCTTGAGGAGCCCAAAAGTGACGACAGTTACAGGGTTCCGATGACCCGCTCGGATTACCAACATGATCTGCGGGCCCCATAGGGAGGGGGCTCCCGCCTGAGACTTCTTCACAATTCACTCAAAGACGAGGCTCCCGCCAGAGACTTCCTCCAAATTCAGGCTTGACGAGCCCAAAAGTGACGACAGTTACAGGGTTCCGATGACCCGCTCGGATTACCAACATGATCTGCGGGCCCCATAGGGAGGGGGCTCCCGCCTGAGACTTCCTCGCAGTTCACTCACAGACGAGGCTCCCGCCTGAGACTTCCTCCATATTCAGGCTTGAGGAGCCCAAAAGTGACGACAGTTACAGGGTTCCGATGACCCGCTCGGATTACCAACATGATCTGCGGGCCCCATAGGGAGGGGGCTCCCGCCTGAGACTTCTTCACAATTCACTCAAAGACGAGGCTCCCGCCAGAGACTTCCTCCAAATTCAGGCTTGACGAGCCCAAAAGTGACGACAGTTACAGGGTTCCGATGACCCGCTCGGATTACCAACATGATCTGCGGGCCCCATAGGGAGGGGGCTCCCGCTTGAGCCTTCCTCAGAATTCACTCACAGACGAGGCTCCCGCCTGAGACTTCCTCCATATTCAGGCTTGAGGAGCCCAAAAGTGACGACAGTTACAGGGTTCCGATGACCCGCTCGGATTACCAACATGAATCTGCGGGCCCCATAGGGAGGGGGCTCCCGCCTGAGACTTCCTCCCAATTCACTCACAGACGAGGCTCCCGCCTGAGACTTCCTCCATTTTCAGGCTTGGGGAGCCCAAAAGTGACGACAGTTACAGGGTTCCGATGACCCGCTCGGATTACCAACATGATCTGCGGGCCCCATAGGGAGGGGGCTCCCGCCTGAGACTTCCTCACACTTTACTCAACGATGATGAGGATGAGGATGATGAGTGGTGGTGAAGATGAGTGGTGAAGAGGATGATGATTGATTGTGGGTGGTGGTGGCGATGATGATGTTTGAATGAGGATGATGCCGATACCGATGATGACGATGATGTTCGTGAGCGTGTGAGAGAGTGCGAGTGATGATGATGTGTGTGTGAATGAGTGCGAGGAGAAGAGGGGGTGAGTGAGATCTCTCTCCTGCGCGGGGGTGTGCAGAGAAAACAAGAACCCCACTTTGGATGTGGGGAAAAAATTGCGTTAGTGACCCCTTATTCCATTGCAACATCGGTGTTAGAGAGGTGGTGAAAACGATACGAATCAACAGAGTACGTCGTTGTTGTCGTCGTCGCCGTCGTTTTTCGCCGCCGCTGCCGCCGTCGCCGTCGTCGTCGTCGTCGTAATCCAAGCGGCAACGAGAACCCTTGCAGGTGTTCGCTCCCGCGGCCGGAAATAGAACCCTTGCAGGTGCTACTCCGGCCAAACGCAAGCGGCAACGAGAACCCTTGCAGGTGTTCGCTCCCGCCTGGCAACGAGAACCCTTGCAGGTGCTCGCTCCCAGATCGGCAAACGGCAACGAGAACCCTTGCAGGTGCTCGCTCCCGCCTGGCAACGAGAACCCTTGCAGGTGCTCGCTCCCAGATAGATCGGCAAACGGCAACGAGAACCCTTGCAGGTGCTCGCTCCCGCCTGGCAACGAGAACCCTTGCAGGTGCTCGCTCCCAGATAGATCGGCAAACGGCAACGAGAACCCTTGCAGGTGCTCGCTCCCGCCTGGCAACGAGAACCCTTGCAGGTGCTCGCTCCCAGATAGATCGGCAAACGGCAACGAGAACCCTTGCAGGTGCTCGCTCCCGCCTGGCAAAGAGAACCCTTGCAGGTGCTCGCTCCCAGATCTGCCATTCTGCCATTCTGCCCATTTTGTCAGTCGTCTTCGCACTGCCATTCTGTGGAGCACAGTGAATGATAGGAGTGATCAGCAGCAACAGTCCTTGAACGAGCAGCACGATGCAGACATCGTGCCTGAAATTCTGTAGCTGTATTGGACAGAGGTTATGCAATTCGGAGGAAGGAGGCTACACAGGAGGAGGAGAGAGAGTCCCGAAAGAGTGCCCAGGTCGTGGGAAAGATCTCTTGGAACCGCGGCAATTCTCCACTGACGGCCACGGGCAGTCGCTGGCGCACCGGCTGATATTTACCTCTACTGACGGCCACGGGCAGTCGCTGGCGCACCAGAGGTTATGCAATTCGGAGATAGGAGGCTACACAAGAGGAGGAGAGAGAGTCCCGAAAGAGTGCCCAGGTCGTGGGAAAGATCTCTTGGAACCGCGGCAATTCTCCACTGACGGCCACGAGCAGTCGCCGGCGCACCGGCTGATATTTACCTCTACTGACGGCCACGTGACCCGCCTCGGATTACCAACATGAAGTGCGGGCCCCATAGGGAGAGGCTCCCGCCTGAGACTTCCTCGCAATTCACTCACAGACGGCGCTCCCGCTGAATACTTCTTCCATATTCACGCCCCAGGAGCCCAAAAGTGACGACAGTTACAGGGTTCCGATGACCCGCCTCGGATTACCAACATGAAGTGCGGGCCCCATAGGGAGAGGCTCCCGCCTGAGACTTCCTCGCAATTCACTCACAGACGGCGCTCCCGCTGAATACTTCTTCCATATTCACGCCCCAGGAGCCCAAAAGTGACAACAGTTACAGGGTTCCGATGACCCGCCTCGGATTACCAACATGAAGTGCGGGCCCCATAGGGAGGGGGCTCCCGCCTGAGACTTCCTCGCAATTCACTCACAGACGACGCTCCCGCTTGATACTTCCTCCATATTCACGCCCCAGGAGCCCAAAAGTGACGACAGTTACAGGGTTCCGATGACCCGCCTCGGATTACCAACATGAAGTGCGGGCCCCATAGGGGGGCTCCCGCCTGAGACTTCCTCGCAATTCACTCACAGACGACGCTCCCGCTTGATACTTCCTCCACATTCACGCCCCAGGAGCCCAAAAGTGACGACAGTTACAGGGTTCCGATGACCCGCCTCGGATTACCAACATGAAGTGCGGGCCCCATAGGGAGGGGGCTCCCGCCTGAGACTTCCTCGCAATTCACTCACAGACGACGCTCCCGCTTGATACTTCCTCCAAATTCACGCCCCAGGAGCCCAAAAGTGACGACAGTTACAGGGTTCCGATGACCCGCTCGGATTACCAACATGATCTGCGGGCCCCATACCCGCCTGAGACTTCCTCGCAATTCACTCACAGACGACGCTCCCGCTTGATACTGGAGCCCAAAAGTGACGACAGTTACAGGTTCCGATGACCCGCCTCGGATTATGAAGTGCGGGCCCCATAGGGAGGGGCTCCCGCCTGAGACTTCCTCGCAATTCACTCACAGACGACGCTCCCGCTTGATACTTCCTCCATATTCACGCCCCAGGAGCCCAAAAGTGACGACAGTTACAGGGTTCCGATGACCCGCCTCGGATTACCAACATGAAGTGCGGGCCCCATAGGGAGGGGGCTCCCGCCTGAGACTTCCTCGCAATTCACTCACAGACGACGCTCCCGCTTGATACTTCCTCCAAATTCACGCCCCAGGAGCCCAAAAGTGACGACAGTTACAAGGTTCCGATGACCCGCCTCGGATTACCAACATGAAGTGCGGGACCCATAGGGAGGGGGCTCCCGCCTGAGACTTCCTCGCAATTCACTCACAGACGACGCTCCCGCCTGATACTTCCTCCAAATTCACGCCCCAGGAGCCCAAAAGTGACGACGGAATTCTCATCCGCATGATGAGGCAGAAGAGGAGAGGGGGTGGGGTGAGTGTTCCTGCGCGGGGTGTGCAGAGAAAACAAGAACCCCACTTTGGATGTGGGGAACAAGAACCCCACTTTGGATGTGGGGAAAAAGACAGAGATGTCATCTCTCCCGCGGCGGAAGGCTTCGGAAGTAAAACGAGGCCGCCTCCGCTGGCGGACGCTGGGCGGAAGCTCGGCGGAAGGCCGGCGGAAGCCGGCGAAAGGAAAGGATGCGCCACATAAGAGATGAGAACGTTGTTGGGTTCAGGGATTCCGGAATCCGCCATGTGTCACGCTGTCCAAACACCGATGGTTTTTTATGTGCAATCTCGGCTCGTGCCCGCGCAGAAAATTGTGCAGCCCGCTGCAGACATGAACGTTGGGCCCCTGAAAGCCTCCCAATGGCATTGCTTTAAACGTGTTCGGGCACCAGTTGTGTTTGAATTATTTTGATATGCGCGCGCTGCCGCGCGCGCATCGTATTATTTGACAGGGGCCGTTACCCAACTCACTTATTAGATCATTACATGTGTATCGCGGTCGATACAAGTCGACTGGGGACGACACGATTTGATCTTTGGGATGATCTCCCGCGCATCGCTCATGTGTGAAAAGCATTTCGCCAAGGGGTGCCGCAAAACCTGGCTTTGGGGGGGTAGAGTCGAATTCCTTCGTAGGAGAAGGCACTTACGTGGTGCAGCTTACTTTGCGCAAGCTGAGCGGTGCAAGTAACGATAAATAACTGGAAGTTTTCAATTCCAATCTCGCCCAAACATCCCACACTCCCACCCGCAAACTGTTTGGCAAAACCCATCCGGTCACGATGCGGGTCCCGATTGGAAATTGAGAACGCGTCTCCACGGCCACGCTGGCGCGGGCACGTTCGCGCGCAGAGCGGCCAGCTGGTTTGACGCAGCTGACGCGGCCGCGATGGCGCTTACCGATGAGAAGTTCCCAGCGCGTCTCAAATGCCGCGCTGGCGCGCGGGCACTTAAATGCGGGTCGGTGACTCGGGCGTGCGATCATGACAACGTCGACAACGGCGGCAACGATTATGATAATAGCGATGATGGTTGCGATGATAACGATGACGACGGGAAGGCCAATGGCGGCGCCGGTGATGGTGACGAAGATGACGATGACGATGCCCATGTGCCGGTGATGAAGCTGACGGTGATAATGACGGCGGCAATGGCGGCAATTGACGACGATGATAACGGTGGTGATGTGATTGCGTTGATAAGGGTAATGTTGCGTGCAGGCGACCAGAAGTTCAGGAATTTGCAAATGTGTTATTGAGTTATGTTGAAAGCGTATGGCCGTTCACATGTGTCCGAAGAGTCCGAACTCCTGGTCAGTAGACGTGGAAACTACTTAGGCACGAGCGCGCGGCGCCGCGCGCATGTCGCCCACATAATGTTAGCCGATACGGACACACTCATTGGGCGCATGTTAGGTCAACGCGGATGCACCTCGTGGTGAGATGAGAACGTGCGTATTGGGAAGGTTGCTAAACTCAGGTGGTGTCTCAAATGCTTTCAGCAAGCGTGCGCGGGCAACAAATTTGCAATAGTCTTGTTTACACAGAACAACAGGTGTTGATGCTCATGTGTTGAAACGCTTGCCTGAATAATGTGTTTGGCACCATTTCGACTTGTGCGCGCGGGTGTGGCGTTTGCTGAGTCATTGTTTGCAACGGATTGTTGGACAAATCTTGTAACATAAACCATGTCGCGCGCATGGTCTCATTTGACAGTAGTGACGGGAGATGTCGATACAAGTCGGGCCGGTTGATCTGAATTCATAGGGGAAGCTAGCGATAAGGCCGAACAGCGTTCTATGCAAACTGCATTACCACAGGGCTGATTTTTTACAATCCGGGTCTTGGAAGATGGTAGCGTTGATTTTTCTCTGATGAAGAAAGGAGCTTACGTAGTGCAATTAATGTGATTTGCCCCCGCGCGCGGCCACATCCCGTTTTCGAGCAAGCATCCACCCACCTACCTGCAGCATGCTGGCAAATTCGCGCAGGTTGCGTGGGCTGTCGGAAGTTGCTCGCTAACTGCAAGTGGTGCAGTGACGCGCAGGTCCTTCTCATGCAGGTTCATGGTTCGGGCGGGTGTGTGATGATAGTGACGAGGACATCGGCGATCACGTCGATGATGTTAGTGGCGACGGCCGTGGCGACGATTACAAAAGAGACGGCATCGATAATGACGATGATGACGACGGTGGTGATGATGGTGATGACAGGGATGATGCTGATGATGGTGATGATGGTGATGGGGACGATGGCAATGACGGCCTTGGCGACGACGCTAACGATAGTGATAATGAGGGTGATGATGAAGTGCGCACGCGCAGAAATTTCAAAATATTGGTTGGCATGAATCCGGTGAAACAGGAATTCGGTTCCACATATGGATGAACACATTTGAATTTACAGAATTACAAACCAATGGTGTTGGACGGATTTCGACGTGCGCGTACGGAAATGTGCACATGTGGCCCGCACTGTAGTATTTAACACAGTTGACGGGTGCGCGCGATGGTTGTCCAGTTGTTCGGCATGCGCGCGAATGTGGACCGCATGCAGTAAGTCGCCACAACGGCCAAACGCGGATGGTTTTTGTATGCATGGTTTCGGCGAATGCGCGCGCGTGCGTGTTGGTGTGTGGGATCCGATGTTTTCGACATGCGCTCGCGCGGGTGGCCCGCATGAGTTCTAATGTCAGAATGGCCCAACAACCCTCGAGTCTATATGAGTTTAGAGAGTGCGCGCGCAGAAACCCAGCAATTCTTTATTAGAAAAAGGATGATTTGTGTTTGGACTGTCTTGTGTTGAAGCCCGGTAATTTTTCGATGGGGGTATCATTTGGTATTCGGTCGCGTTTCAAGTGTGACGCCTTGGATCTGTTTATTTAAAGACATTTGTGCTTGCATAGTTCTGACATGCGCGCGCGGCGGCTCGCGCATATACGGCCCGCGTGGTGTGTTCCACTGGTAGTTTTAACACCATGTTCTTCTTAAGTCAGCGCACGCGCACTTCATTGCATTCTTTGCAGGAGATGGCGGGGTGGTGGTCGAGAACGGCCTGGCTGGCATGGCACTACGAAGTATTTATGCTTAGCGATCGCGCAGAATACATTTGGGAAAACACCACAGGCCGAGGGGCAGCGCGAACCCTGGCCTCGGCCGGGGAGGGTGAGTTTATAATTCATTCGGCGAATGTTTGTGGTGTGTGCTACGCGGCGCAAGCTACGTGACGCAATTTATGTGAAGAACTTGAAGTTGTTGCCCACAATGCTCGACCAAACACCTCGCCCGCCCACCCGCAGTTGTTTGGCCGTGCTCACGAGACTGAGTGCAGTTGCCTGTCGGAACTTGCTAGCAAAACCTCACAGGCGCAATGACGCACGGACCATTCTCACGCGATCGCAAACATGGATCAAGGGGGCGTGGATTAGCGACGGGCCCCGCTTCCATGGGAACTCGCAGATTCCCCCTGCCGAGCGATGCGGTACCGGCCGCATTTGGGGGAGGGCACTTCCCCGATCCATGGATTTGGCGACGGCGCGCCGAGCTGTATGTTTACGGCGTTCAACGGCTGAGGGCTGGTCGTCATCGGCCATCTGTGCCGATGTGGTGTATAAATCGTTCAGGCCCCCAGGGGATCGCTGACAAAAAAAAGCCTGCGCGCCCCCGACCTTCTCACGCAAATCCACGTTTCGGGTGCGCAAATGATCATGATGTAAAGGTAAGCCTGATATACCAGCAGCGCAGACGCGCGGTTCCGCCACCGCGCTCGGGCGGGCGCCCCGGGGGTAGGAGGAGTAGGGGGAGGAGGAGGAGGAGGAGGAGGAGGAGGAGGAGGAGGAGGAGGAGGAGGAGGGGGGGACGGGCGCTGGGGGTGGGGGAATGATAGATTGAACGTCCCTCCCCCGACCTCGTATTTTGGTACATCTGCCTGCTGGGCCAAGAAACGCAAGGACTTGGTCATGACAATGAACGCACATCTTAGGCTCGATGCGTCGGGCAAACTTGAGATATATGCTCACTGCGCGGTTTTGGCTTGACTGTGTGATTTTGAAGAGCGCTATTCTGAAATGGTGTGACCACAAGCTGGTCTTGGATGACTTCGACCTGCGCGCACGTGTGGCCCACGTTGACCTCATTAGATAGATGCGGTCGGGGAGGCAACGAAAGTCGAGCAATACAGTCTGGAAGTAGCAGACGGTATTGAATGGGTCCTGGGTGAGAATTGTAAACACGTATAAGTGATAGTATGAGTTCATCGAGTGCGATCGCACAACAACTTTTCGCATGTGGTGATACGATCTGCGTGAACACGATTTGAGAACTAACGTTTTTGGAGGGATTTCGACATGTACCCGCGCGCGCGCGGCCCGCATTGTATGATTTGGTAGGAGCGCATTGAACATGCACGTGCAAGGTCAAAACCAGTGTTTTGCACAGCGTTCTTTGACAGGGACGCAGGGGAGGGGCCGATAAGGGGACTGGCTGGGATGGTATGACTCATTTCAACGGTTGACAATCGTGCGTGATGGTGATGAAAATCCACATGCGAAGATGTACCGTTAAGTTTGGCTTCGGCACGGGTGTAGAGTCGGTTATACGGGAAAGCTATGGGACGAACTCGACGTTCTGCGGAAGTACGGGGTGCAGTCTGTGTGTGCACCCAGGAAAGCCAGCCAGCGCACGGAGCGCCCGCGAGGCACCCGCGGGCGCCCACCAGAAAAAAACCCGGAACACCCAACCAGCACACAGGGCGCCCACGAGTCGTCCATGCCCGGGTTGGCCCAAGCCCAAAAGGAGGTCCAGCGACAAGGGGGTGGTGCAATAGACTTGGCGCAATAGATCTGTGGGGTTGCAATGCCTTTGCGGCGTGCAATACATTCCAGGGCGCAGATGTGTTGCTGGATTTTCGCGTACACTGCAATGCTTGCAATACACTTCCGTACAATTCGCCGGCGAGCGCATCTGCAATACAATTGCCCCAAATCTATTGCACCATTCTTTTTCATTTGGACCCCTTTTTGGTTCACCCAAACACGCGCGCCCACCGGGCGAAAACTCGGAACACCCAGCCAGCACACAGGGTTGGGCGCCGCGTAATGGGGGGGGTCATAAATGGGGGGAGGGCGAGCGTGGTCCGAAAAGGTACCCAAACGGTACCTAAACGAGCCTCCGTAGCCATTTTGGCTCAAGCAATTTTGGACACGGCCAGTTTCGCGTTTGCTTCAAACCGTCGTGTCAACGGCCCGCCAACGAGAGGTATTGCGGACGAGGGCGCGCGCGAAGGCAACATGCACGCGCCCTCAGATGCTGGCGGGGGTTGGGGTTGGAGATTGAGGTACGTGCGTGTTGCTACTGGAGCGTTTGCATTCGTGACATATGTAATGTCGCGTGTCGCCCGTGGCGCACGTACAACCCTCATCAGGTTGGGCCCATCGAAGGGCGGCCAGCTCGGCGAGAGCGGCGGCGGCGGCGCGGGCCAACAGATCGGCAGCGGGGGGGGCAGGTCCGCTTGCCCCTCCGTTGTCGATCGAGGATGCCGCCAGGGCGTTCTTGCAGGCGCCACTGCCCCCGAGGGTCGATCACGTTTCCGTGGAGCGCCCGCTGGTGTTCATCCACCAGAGGAAAGCTGGCGGCACCTCTCTGAGAGGCATCATGGCAGGCGCCGCGAAGACTTTGAGTTTGCCGTACCACATCAAATGCCAAACCGCAGCCTGTGATTCTTATAACTACGGATCTAGCAGGGTAGCCATGTATGGCGGGCACGTGGCCTGGTTGGAGGCGTCTCGCCATTTCGCGCTGAGTGGCAAATATGATGCAAACGGAATGTGGACGGAGGGCGTTGAGCAGTTTTCCTGTATTACGAATTTTCGGGAACCCGTGTCGCGCATTCAGTCATGTTATTATTACCGATTCTTGAAATTGGGTGCCCCTCACTGCCTTGGCGATATGGGCGCCGATGAGATGAGACAATTCTTTCTTGCGGGTCGTTCCCAGTTTGGGTACAGCTGCATGAATGAGCCGTTTCGCATGCTGAGTGGTCTGGTCGATGAGTCACTATTCACGTCTGACACGGAAAGCCATGAGTGGGATTTCGCCTTCAATTCCACATTGATGAACCTTGCCCACTGCGTCCCAATTATAATCAGTAACATTTTTACGCTCGACGTTGTTGCTTCATGGTTCCCGGACTTGATTAATATCACCCGTTTCAGCAAAGTTCATGCCAATAAGGGCCACAAGCCGTGCAAGATTTCTGAGCGGCATCTGGAGGTGTTGGCAGATTTGACGAGGCATGAACGCAGACTCTACGACCTCGCCGTGCAGAGGGCCAACCAGTTCCTGTCGAGCATGCCCCACCGCGGCTGAGGCTGTGGCTCTCTGCTCCTCTTATGTTTTTCATTTCTTCCTCTTCCCTCTACGCCTCCTGACCCCATCCCCTGGTTTCCATGCTGGGTTCCACGGATGTTGACAAATCACCGAATAAGCAAATTCATTAGCCTGGCGAAAAAGAAAAAACAAACAAACAAAAATAACACGGTACCTAAACGAGCCCCCTGGGGCTCTGGAGGGGCCCGAAAGGGGCACGAAAGGGGACCTTTTCTGACCCCCCCAATTTGTGACCCCCCCACGAAGCCACGCCCAACAGGGCGAAAACCGGGAATCCACAGCCGTCGCACGGGGCGCCCGCGGGCGCCTGCCAGGTGCCACCGGGCGGAAAGCCTGGGGCACCCAATCAGTTCCTTATCGGTGATCTCTTTTCATGATTTTTTTGCCGATCGGCGCGGGCCCCAAACCCCCCCTCCCCCCCCCCTCCCCCCATGGAGTAGATCCTGGTCTTGGGGGGGCGCTTGTTTCAAACGGGTGGCGTCTTCCCCAGAGGCCGCACTCTTGCGAACAGTCGCACTAAGCAGAGGTCTGGAGCCAGACCCCGCCCCCCTTTTCCGCCCAATGTCGAGACGCCGCATAGAATAAACGGTCACTAAGCGAGAACCAAGACTATGTTTGTAAACACGTTTGGGTGATCCGGTTTGTCTCCTTCGGGATACTCCGGGAGCGCTTCAGGGGGCCCCAGGATGACCCCAGGACGCCCGAAGAAGATCCCAAGATGCCCCCAAAACACCCCAAGAGGACCCCACGGCGGACCCCGTAACTCCTCCTCCTCCTCCTCCTCCTCCTCCTCCTCCTCCTCCTCCTCCTTCTCCTTCTCCTTCTCCTCCTCCGTAGCCATTTTGGCTCAAGGTTGAACCGTGCCGCCTCGCGGTTGAGCCTTGGACATAGCCAAGTGGCGGGGCTCAAGCCGCGCTTCAGGGGTCGACAGGCGGCCCCGCAGGCTTTCTCACTGCGTTTCTGATCCCTCGTGCCGTGCGCGGCGACCCCGCAGCCGAGGGCCCAGCCATGGCCGACAGCTCTATGAGGAAGATGCTGCAAGAGCTCATGGAGGCGCAGACGGCGACCCTCCGCGCGGAGATTCAGACGTCGACCGCAGGGATCCAAGGGCAATTGGCTGCGCAAGGAGCTGAGCTGACGGCACTTCGCGAGCAAGTCACACGTCAAGAAGAACGGCTTCTCAAACTTGAGTCAGGGCGCAGTTCTGCTCCCAGTACGGCTTCAGGTGGTTCATGGATTCGTTCGTTCTCGCAGGCTGGTACAAAGAGCCGCAGAGTTGACACTTCTACCATCGACCTGACCAGTGACATCGAGCAGGGCGACCCAAGGGTCAAATATGTGGGAACTTTCCCGCGCCCGCTGCTGCTTAAGACCAGACAGGCGCACTTCGAACAGATGAAGGCCACGTTCCCAAAAGAATTGGGCGACGAGAACGCCGTGGAGGTGCAGTTCCATGGCATTTCGCAGGTGTACAAGCTGAAGTTCAAGACCGAGGACTCAGCCAAAGAATTCCAGCGCAAGGCGAACTTGGCGGGTATGTCTTGGCAAGACTTCCGTGATCAGAGTATTCATCCTCTTCGCATCCGTGGAGATCTTCCACTCCACGTCCGCCAGAAGAAGCGGGCCTTCTCCAGCATCTACGTCTCGGTCAAGCAGCTCGTCATGAAGAGCTCGTTGTGGGATGCCTCGTGCAAGCTCGGGGTCAACGGGCACAAACTTGGTTTGCAAGTTATTTCCGACTCCGACGTTTTCGACCTCGTGTCGGTGAAGCAGGGCTCAGGCGACCAGTTCACGTTCGAGCCGAATCTGGCCTCTCTGACGACCTGGGGCATCACACCTGATCAGATCCAGGAGGTGCTCGGGGACCTTTGATTTTTTTTTTTCCGCAGGCCGACGCCCCAGCCAGGAGCGACTCTTTAGAGGGAGTTGATTTTGAAGTCTTTCTAGTGGATGAGGAGCGCGAGGGGTGTAGCTCCTCCTCCCCGCACTCTGCTGCCGCGCCATCGCTGCCGCTGCAGATCTCTGAGGCTTTCAGTGAATCTGGCGAGCCTCTTTTGGCTCCCGCTCCTTCTCCTTCCTCCGGGCCCCCCTCCCCCGCTGGGCCGTCGAATGCAGTGGGAGAGCCATCTAGCTTTCAGCCCTCCCCCTCCCAACCCTACTTCCCGAAAGACCCCTTCAAGATCACCACTTGGAACTCACGGGCTCTTATTGGTTCTGCTTATTCCAACCAACGGCGCATTCGGCATACATTTCACACCCTACATTCTCTTCTTCAACATAACGACATAGTAGCAGCACAAGAGACTCATGGTACCGAGGGTGACCTCCTTCTTCTCAAGCGCGACTTTAAGCAGCACACCATCTTCGGCTGTTTCGGGCGTCCTGCGAATGCTGGAGGCCTCCTTATCTTTGTCTCTCTGCGGCTGCAGCGGGAATCCAATCAATATGTATTCCGTGAACCTGTGCCTGGCCGCGCGGCTCTTCTCCAGCTCTCAGGACCCCATGGGGACCTTCAGCATAGTCAGTGTTCACATTGCCCCTGACCTCCCCGAACCCAGGATTCGAGCCCAGTTTGGCTCTATTCGTCGTGCCCTTCCTCCGTCCTCCTCCTCCTCCCCCTTCATCCTTGGGGACTTCAACTGTCTCGAGCTGGGGGAACGTAGGTACGATGCCACTAGTGGGGTTGAGCTTTTTTCTCCGTCCAGGCTTGCAGGAGCCTTCAGGGCTATCTTTAGCGAGTTCGCAGAGCTCGAGCAGGACTCCTTCGCACACCGGCGTATCACGACTACTCCTACCTCTTCTGCCTCCTATGCCCGTCTTGACCGTATCTATACGAACATTCCCACGGCCGACCTCCTCGACCACAACCCCCTTAGCTCTACTCAATGGAATTTTGCAGACTATTCGTTTCCCTCGGACCACGCCCCTGTCTATCTCTCCCTCAAGCCTTGGAAGCCGAATGGTGAAGTGTTCCTGCCGACCTGGGTTTTAGGCGCCCCTCGTACGCCAGCATCTTTGAAGAGCTCGTCAACGGTCAAGAGTTTAGCAGCGACCCCACAGAGCGTCTTCTCGAGGTCAAGTCATGCATGGTCGCTGCAGGTCAGCAATGCAAGCAAGAAGTGTATCGGTCGGTGGCTGCATCACGGCAAGAAAAGATAGCATGTTGTCTCCGTCTTGCTAGGTCTCATCGAGGGCGAATTCAGCGCGGCATCCAGCAAGCCCTTCGAGCTCACCCGGTCTTAAAAGAGTTTGACGATCCCGAGCTTATCATGTTCACCCATTGGTCGGGCTTTCATAATCACTTGAGTCAAACGATGAGGGCTGAGCTTGAGGAACAGGAACGTGAGCTTCTGCAGACAGATCGTTCGCCAGCGAATTCTGCCGATTATCATTTGCACCGCATTCGGCGCCTCGCGCGTGCCTGGAGGGCCAGTCGACGCACAGTAGCTTTGAAAGGGGGGTATCGGAGCCGACGGCAGCGAGTTTGCGGAGCCTAATACCTGCGCCAGAATGCTGGCCGATCATCGGAGTTCAGTATTTGCTCGCGGACACCAGAGTCCAGGACCCGACCGCTTGTGCTACAGCGCCTGGAGGGCCGCAGGACCTGTTGTGCAGGAAGCAGTATATGATGTGTATTTACACCTCCTCGCGGGGAACCCGATGAGCTCGGATTTCAACGCTGCCAAGCTCGCCCTCTCGCCGAAAGGGGACCTCGGGGACTCGGAGCACGTCTACAAAACTGTCGAAGATACGAGACCGATAGCTTTATCGAACACCGATAACAAACTGGTTAGCTGCATGATCGCATCGCCGATTTCCGAAGTCGCTCGTGATCGCCTACACGAAACCCAACGTGGTTTCATCAAGGGTCGTCAAATCATCGATAACGTCCTCGAGGTTGATTTCAATCTTGCTCACTGGTATGCTGTGCGTGGGGAGAAGCGAGCTGGAGCTTGCTTCTTCGATTTTCGCGCCGCCTTCCCGTCGGCGCACCACCCCTGGATCTTCAGGGTCTGGAGGGCGTGCAACTTTCCAACGTTCATGATCACAGCGATCACGCTCCTTTATTCTAACATGCAGCGTATCATTCCTTTTCGCGGTTCGGACCCCGTCTCTTTCACCGCCCTGCGCGGTGTCGAGCAGGGCTGCCCTCTCTCTGGTATATTATTTGCGTTTGCCCTCGACCCTCTCCTGAGATGGTTGCACCGCCTACCCCTCGAGGTCCCGAAGAGAGTCACAGTTTTTGCGGACGACCTGGACCTCACCTCCTCCGACATCTACGCCGTCCTCCCAGCCGTTGTTCGTCAGATCTGTATCTATGGGATTGGTGCAGGGCTTATTTTAAATCTCCAGAAGTGCGTTATCGTCCCCCTGGAACCTGGCAGTGTTGAGACCGCCCGGGCCGAATTCAAGCGTCTGGGGATCCGTGTCAACCAATTCAAAATACAGTATCACGGGAAATATCTTTGTTTTTCCTCGGGTGGAACGCTCCCTGGCTGTCCTGGAGTCCTGTTGCCCTCAAGCTGACCCAGAGGTCCCCCGCCATCGAGAAAATGGGGCTAGGCCTGACCAGCAGTATCACCGCACACAATGTCTATGCTCTATCGGTAGCTGGTTATGCGTCACAAGGTTCCCGACCGACCTCCCAGATATTGCGTGCAGAAAGAGAAGCCTTGCAAGTCTACACCTGTGCTCCGAGGCATGCTGTTCCGCCGGCGATTTTTGCACGCTTTAAGGAAGTTGGCTTCGAGGTGCAGGCAGGTGACCTCCGCGTTCGTAGCCTTGCTGCACGGCTTCGTGTTGCCAACAATTCTGACCTCTTTCCTCGGCTAGTTGCCCAGCTCCAAGACACCCTCGACGGTGATGGTTACTGTATCGCTTATCGATGGCCCCCGTACCTGAAGGATTCCCTCTTCTGGCAAGTGTTCCAAGATTTCCAGGACTCGAAGTGCATTCGGAGGCTCCCCGAGGATATCCAGAGGAAAAATGTCCAGAACAAGCTCGTGCAAATGATCACCCCCGACTTCCACTCGAGATCCATCTCCAGCATCATTGCCCCAAGACTCAGAAAATGGTTACCATATATATCTGAAGCTGATGTAGACACCTCGTTCAGAGTTAATCTTCAGAGCAGCATGATGGTACCGCCCTTTGTTTTTGTGGCGCTGCTAAGAACAGTATTCAACAACTGGAACACGACTCAGCGCTGTCGGCAAGGCGCCCAAGGATGCAAGTTCGGATGTGCGTGCGTTGGTGGAGATGATCTAGTTCACTATGTGGTTTGCCCCATCGTTCAAGCTCTTCTTGTCCATCTGCTGCCTGCTCTTCCACACGAATGGGGTCCAGATCCTCTGAACGTCTTCCTCCCCCATCTCCTCCCTCCTGCGCATGATACGGCTCTCCCATCCTGTCTTATAGCCATAGATTGCCTCCACTCATCTTTTCAGGCTCTGCGCACTCGCCCTGTCCCTTCAGCTGCCCTCTCTCGCCAGACGGCCAAGGCACGTCTCAAAGTCATCATTCGGAGGTCCCCTCAATTGCAGGGGCTGCTCCGCTAGAAGCCGAAGAGCAAGGACACGGCCGCCAACGGGTGGGACTTCTCCTCCTCCTCCTCCTTCCCCTCCACTGCTGCTGTACATGTTTCGTCCATGGCGTCTCGCCCCCCTTGCCAGCCTCCCGAGAAGGCGATGGGCTTCCGGGGGCGGCATTGGCAGTGCGTGTTTCAAGTAGGAGGAGGGCAGAGGTAGTCTTACGCCGGGCGTGTCCCTCTACAGGGGGAAGGTTCAAAAATAGGCACACAAATATGATGGGGGCATGTTTTATACTATTTGTGGGGATTGCTTGATTATTGTTTGACTCTGTTTAATTCTCGTCCAAAATCGGCCTGTAGGGGGACCTGCCCGACCTAAAGGTAGTCGGAGTTTCAGTCCCAACAGGGTGCTCGGGTAGCAATTGGTTTTACATCCAGCTGCTTGCGGCAAACCCCGCCACCGCGCTTGTGAAACAGCACAGCAAAAGGCGCTCGAGTGCAGGAACAGCGCAAGAATTCAATTCCGACGAGTGGTATGATAAGGACGGGTCGTGAACTCGATGTTGTCTCCGTCCGCGCGGTATGTAGAAGGTCGAGTTCACGCCCCGCGGCAGTTCAGCGAGGGGTCTAAATTGGGGAGGGTCGTGATCCCGACATCGATTTCGTCCGCGCGGTAGGAGGAGGAGGAGGAAGAGGAGGAGGAGAGGAGGAGGAGAGGAGGAGGAGAGGAGGAGGAGGAGGAGCAAGAGCAGGAGAAGGAGGAAAGGAGGAGGAAGAGGAGGAGGAGGAGGAGGTGGAGAAGGAGAAGGAGAGGGAGAACATGAGGACGAGGAGGAGAAAATGTCTTGGGCCCTCTTGAGAGCCTCCCAGGTGCCGCTCGGGGGCCTCTTGGGGGCCTCTTGGGGGCCTCTTTGGCCGTCGTGGGGAGGCGATTGGCCCGTCTGACACCTTTGGAGGCTTGGGGGCCTCTCTGGGCCGCCTCAGTGCCCTCCTGGAGTGCTTGAAGGGCCGTCTCGGGGCCCTTTTGGGAGGCTCTTGGGCGATCTCGGGGTCCTCCTGGGCCGACTCGGGCCCTCCTGGGGGCCCCACGGGTTGCCTTGGAGCTATATCAGAGATCCCCTTCATGGTTTGGGCCTCCTCGGGCTCTCCCAGAGGACCTCTTGGAGCCCTCTTGGGCTGTCTTGGGGGCCTCTTGGAACTCTCTTGGGGGCCTCTTGGGCGATATTGGGAACCTCTTGGGCCGCGTCGGGGCCCTCTGTGGGGCCTGATGGGTTGTCTTGGAGCTATCTTGGAAACTCTTTGGGCCGTCTCTGGCGGTCGCAAACTTATCACATAGGCGCGAAGTCCACCATATTTTGTTTATACCTATACGACCACCCTTCGGGTGATAAGGAGGTTCGGGGGGGAGGAACCAACGTCTCACTCGATCAGTCTCACTATCGATCTCACTATCGGTCTCGCTCGATCGATCTCACTCGAAAGATCTCACAATCGATATCACTCGATCTACTTCATTCGATCGATCGCACAATCGATATGACTATCGATATCACAATCGATCTAACTATCGATCTCACTATCGATTTCACAATATATCTCACATTCGGTCTCACTATCGATATCACTATGGATATCACAATCGATCTCACACTCATCATCATCATCATCATCATCATCATCATCATCATCATCATCATCATCATCGACATCATCGACATCATCGTCATCAACGTCATCATCATCACCACCGGGACACCATCATCATCACCACCTCATCACCATCATCATCATCAACATCATCATCACCATCATCATCGGGACTCCATCACCGTCACCATCATCATCAACAACATCATCATCGAGACACCCTCATCATCACCATCATGAACAACATCGTCAACATCATCAGCATCGGGACACCATCAACATCAGCAGCAACATCATCATCATCATCGGGACACCATCATCATTGTTACCATCATCATCACCACCACCATCAGCATCGGGACACCATCATCATCATCAACATCAGCATCACCAGCATCGGGCCCCAATCATCAAAAGCATCATCATCTCATCATCATCCTCATTGCCAGCATCGTCATCATCATCATCATTATCACCATCATCGAACACCATCATCGTCATCATCATCATCAACATCATCATCACCGGGACACCACCACCATCATCATCAACAGCATCACCATCAACCTCATCAACATCATCACCATCACCATCATCGGGACACCATCATCATCTTCATCACCATCACACCATCATCTCATCATCAAGCACTATCATGATCATCAACATCGTCATCATCGTGACACCATCATCATCACCACCATGGCCATCATCATCACCATCATCAACATCATTGGGACACCATCATCGTCACCATCAGCATCATCAACATCATCATCGGGGCATCTTCATCATCGGAACACCGCCATCATCATCATCTCATCAGCATGAACAACAGCATCAATATCATCATCATCCTGACACCATCATTATCATCATCAGCAACAGCATTATTATCAACATCACCATCATCAGGGCACCATCATCATCGTCATCATCATCACCAACATCATCATCATCATCTGGACCCTCATCGCCATCAACGTCAGCATCAGCATCATCGGGCCACCACCATGAAAATCATCTCATCATCATCATCATCATCATCATCATCATCATCATCGGGGCACCATCATCGTCATCATCATCGTCAATGTCATCAGCATCATCGGGACACCATCATCATCACCGTCATCATCATCAACAGCATCAGCATCAACCTCTGCATCATCATCGGGAGACCATCATCCATGTCATCATGATATCATCATCTCATCATCACCAACATCAGCAAGATCATCAACATCATCGCCATCATCATCGGGACACCATCATCATCAGCAACATCAGCATCATCAACATCATCATCATCGGGACACCATCATCATCACCACCATGTCCATCATCACCATCATCAACAACATCGTCATCATCATCATCATCATCATCACCATCATCATCATCGGGACACCGACGGGACACCGGCGGGACACCGCGGGGCACCGGTTGCCGGAAGGGAGATTTTTGGTCCCGCGACGCCTCAGCCAGAGGCGGGACATTTCTCGCCCGCCCATGCAGCTTCGCCTCGCCCGCACGAACGGCACGCACGAACACGAAACCGAAACCGATTTCCCGGTAGGGGGGCTCTCCGTTCCACTTCGATCTCACCCTCTCACCTCCGATATATATATATATATATATATATATATATATATATATATTACCCTGGCGACGTACCCAACCCCTGCGCAACGCGGGGCATGAGTAGCTTGGGAGACGTTATACGGAGGTGATGACGTGACATGGGCGCATATACTTCTGCGAGCGGCATATGTGAGGCTCGCAGCCCCCCAAGGATTGCGATGTCTCGCTCAGATCTGCCTGATGCCTCGCTCCGCTGAACCCGCCGCCAGCCTTCGAAAGTTGCGACGGTTTCGCAGATCGCACCCCCCCAGGGACGGCGAGGTCCCGCTCAGATCTGCGCGGTGCTTCCCCCCGCAGGACCCGCCAGCAGCCGTCGAAAGTGGCGACAGTGTCGCAGATCGCAGCCCCCCAGGCACGGCGAGGTCCCGCTCAGATCTGCGCGGTGCCTCACTCCGCAGGACCCACCAGCAGCCGTCGAAAGTGGCGACAATGTCGCAGATCGCAGCCCCTCAGGGACGGCAAGGTCCCGCTCAGATTTGTGCGGTGCCTCACTCCGCTGGACCCACCAGCAGCCCTCGAAAGTGGCGACAGTTTCGCAGATCACAGCCCCCCAGGGACAGCGAGGTCCCGCTCAGATCTGCGCGGTGCCTCACTCCGTTGGACCCGCCAGCAGCCGTCGAAAGTGTCGACAGTTCCGCAGATCGCCACGCTGGCCCCCCAAGCAGCCCTCGAAAGTTGCGACGGTTTCGCAGATCGCAGCCCCCCAGGGACGGCGAGGTCCCGCTCTGATCTGCGCGGTGCCTCACTACGCAGGACCCACCAGCAGCCTTCGAAAGTTGCGACAGTGTCGCAGATCGCAGCCCCCCAGGCACGGCAAGGTCCCGCTCAGATCTGCGCGGTGCCTCACTCCGCAGGACCCACCAGCAACCCTCGAAAGTGGCGACAGTGTCGCAGATCGCAGCCCCCCAGGGACGGCGAGGTCCCGCTCTGATCTGCGCGGTGCCTCACTCCGCAGGAACCACCAGCAGCCCTCGAAAGTGGCGACAGTGTCGCAGATCGCAGCCCCCCAGGGACGGCGAGGTCCCGCTCAGATCTGCGCGGTGCCCCATTCCGCAGGACCCACCAGCAGCTCTCGAAAGTGGCCACAGTTTCTCAGATAGCAGCTCCCCACACACGGCGAGGTCCCGCTCAGATCTGCGCGGTGCCTCACTACGCAGGACCCACCAGCAGCCCTCGAAAGTGGCGACAGTGTCGCAGATCGCAGCCCCCCAGGGACGGCGAGGTCCCGCTCTGATCTGCGCGGTGCCTCACTCCGCAGGAACCACCAGCAGCTCTCGAAAGTGGCGACAGTGTCGCAGGTCGCAGCTCCCCACACACGGCGAGGTCCCGCTCAGATCTGCGCGGTGCCCCATTCCGCAGGACCCACCAGCAGCCCTCGAAAGTGGCGACAGTGTCGCAGGTCGCAGCCCCCCAGGGACGGCGAGGTCCCGCTCAGATCTGCGCGGTGCCTCGCTCCGCAGGACCCACCAGCAGCCCTCGAAAGTGGCGACAGTGTCGCAGATCGCAGCCCCCCAGGGACGGCGAGGTCCCGCTCAGATTTGCGCGGTGCTTCACCCCGCAGGACCCGCCAGCAGCCGTCGAAAGTGGCGACAGCTTCGCAGATCGCAGCCCCTCAGGGACGGCAAGGTCCCGCTCAGATTTGTGCGGTGCCTCACTCCGCTGGACCCACCAGCAGCCCTCGAAAGTGGCGACAATGTCGCAGATCGCAGCCCCCCAGGGACAGCGAGGTCCCGCTCAGATCTGCGCGGTGCCTCACTCCGCAGGACCCGCCAGCAGCCGTCGAAAGTGGCGACAGTGTCGCAGATCGCAGCCCCCCAGGGACGGCGAGGTCCCGCTCTGATCTGCGCGGTGCCTCACTCCGCAGGACCCACCAGCAGCCCTCGAAAGTGGCGACAGTGTCGCAGATCGCAGCCCCCCGGGGACGGCGAGGTCCCGCTCTGATCTGCGCGGTGCCTCACTCCGCAGGACCCACCAGCAGCCCTCGAAAGTGGCGACAATGTCGCAGATCGCAGCCCCCCAGGGACGGCGAGGTCCCGCTCTGATCTGCGCGGTGCCTCACTCCGCAGGACCCACCAGCAGCCTTCGAAAGTGGCGACAGTTTCGCAGATCGCAGCCCCCATCGTCGGCGAAGATTGGGCAGGAGGAGGCGGGAGGCGGGAGGCGGGAGGAGGAGGAGGGACGCGACCACAGTGCTCTATTAAAAACGAATACCCAAACAAGGAGGGTTGGAAACAAAAAACGAACAACAACAACAACAACAAAACGTAAGGAAGGTGAATGGTTTTGGCCTCCTCGTGCTCTCTTGGAAAGCCTCTTGGTGCCTTTGGAACGCTTTAGGGCCGTCTTGGAACTTTCTTAGGAGCCTCTTGGGCGATCTTGGGGTACTCTTGGGCCGACTCGGGGCCCTCTTGGGGCTATCTTAGCAGCTCCTTGGACCGTCTTGGGCGGTCGAAAACCAAATAGGCGAGACTTTCAAAATCCTTCAACAACCTACAGAAAATCAGTGGTGTCGGCCTCCTCGGGCTCTTTTGGAGGGCCTCTTAGAGCGCTCTTGGGCTGTCTTGGGAGCCTCTGAAGTTGTTCTGAGGCCGTCTTGGAAGCATCTTGAGCCGTCTTGGAGGCCATCTTGGCCGTTCGGAGGCCGAACAGAGAGCCGGAAAGCAATTTAACAGAGGGCAATATCTTAGGGATGCGCGCGGCGAGGGGGGTCTTATAATTTTTAACACACACACACACACACAAAAAAAAAAAAAAAAACAGCAGTCTTGGCATTCTAACACGCCCACTCCGTGTAGGCACGGTGTCGGATACACAGGCGGGTTAGGCACACGTACTGGGCATACGTATGGTATCAGAAGGGTGGAAAAATGTTGCCCCCTCTCCACTGTCATCGAGACGGTGCGTCGAACGAACCATGCTACACCGTGCCATGCCAGACGACGGTGCGAGGATGGGCTGGTACCCCCGAGGGATAGTTCACTTGCTGGCATCCCCGGACCGACGGAAAAGCAGGGGGGCAGTTTCTGGGCCAGGGACACCTTTGGCAACGCCCGATCCCCAGCCTGGCGGCGTTGCCTTTGCTCGCACGCACTCCTGCCCCGTATGCGCGTGACACGGGCTGCTCAGCGGTCGGCTTTTTCCGCTCCCCCCCTCCTCCTCGAAACGGCAGTGCACCAGCTTTCGGTGTGGCTTTGGGGCCGGCGTCCCCAGGCGTCTTTGGATCCTCCTCTTGAGGATAGCCTCTGGGCCTCTGAATGTCTAGTGGATGGACGGGCCTGGCCCCCACGGAGTGTTTCTTTCTCCCCTCCTCGACGAAACGAGAACCCCTCCCTCCTCACCCCGGCCTTGTCTCAGCTTCCTGTACCTTGCAACTCAAAGCGGTGAGTTATTTCCTGGATGTGACCCGTCGATTGCGCCCCATCGGCGCGCGCTCGCGCGAGCGCCTGCGCGCACGCGTGCGTAATGGAGTGCGCACGCGTGCGGCGTGCTGTTGTCAGACACTTGCCTCTTGCAGTCATTTCTCTGTATGTATGTCCTCATATATATATATATATAAAAATATATGTTCCTCTTCCTATATTTTTACTAGCCCGGGGGGGGGAAACCATCCCACCCCCCAAAACTGGACCCCCGGGATCTGGGGTTCTCGGGCTCCCTTGGACGTCTTTGGAAAAGGTCACCCGGCTTTCCGGGTCTCCACAAACGCCTTGCCAGCAGACCCAGAGCGATCCGAGGGTCATCAGAAAGGCTCAAGGGCGGCCCCAGGCAGCACAAGAGCGCTCCAAGAGGGACTCCAATTGCGTCAGGACGGCCCAAAAGACCCCCAAGGCACCCCAAAAAGCTTTCCAAGGGGCCTTCAAAGCACAAAAATCGTCCCATTCCCTTCGTAAAACTTACAATTTTAGCATATTCGCCCTTCGGATTTCATCAGCTTTCAAGACGTATTCAAAGCCCCCGAGATCGCCTCCAGACGCCCCAAAAGGCCCGCAAAAAAGCTTCAAGACGGCCGAGCCGGGCCCCACGATCGCCCACGAGAGCCCAAGACAGCCCATAATGGAACCAAGAGGCCTCCCAAGGGCTCCCAGCATAGACCCAAAAGGGCCATGGGAGGTCCCCGGAAGTGCCCAAGATGGGTCCAAAGGGGGCTCCAGCGGGCCCGAGCGCCCCAAGACGGCCCAAGAAGGCCCAGGACGGCCCATGAAGGCGCCAAAGCGGCCCACGAGGGCCCCGAAAACACCCCCACGATGTTCCCGAATGCCAACATAAAGACCCCCAAGGCACCCCAAAAAGGTTTCCAAGGGGCCTTCAAAGCACAAACATCGTCCCATTCCCTCCGTAAAACTTACAATTTTAGGATATTCGCCTTCCGGATTTCATCAGCTTTCAAGACGTATTCAAAGCCCCCGAGATCGCCTCCAGACGCCCCAAGAGGCCCCCCAAAAAACTTCAAGACGTCCGATGCCGGGCCCCACGATCGCCCACGAGAGCCCCAAGACAGCCCATAATGGAACCAAGAGGCCCCCCAAGGGCTCCGTAGCCATCAAGCAGTTTTAATTCAAGCCATTTGAGCTCAGTTCCCTGGGGACGGTCCCCCCTGCCACAGACGACGGATGGCGGAGGCTCCGGAAATCGCGACCATCGCCGCGGACGCCGCGGTCTTGAGCCCAGATGCGAAAAAAGACCCCTTGTCGACGAAGAGCGGGAAGAGCTCGCAGAGCGGCGGCCGAGCGAGCCCCGCCCTGCCGCGGCCCCTCTCCGAGCCGGGAGAGCCGCGCCCGGCCTCGCCGGGCATGTGCGAGGTCGAACGCCTGCGGCGCGACAACGACAGGCTCTACAGGATGAACGACGAGCTCACGGCCCAGCTGCGGGAGGCGCGCGCGCAGAGAGGGTCCTCAGCGAGCCCGTCGGAGCACGAGGTCGACTGCGATGACGAGTACAGCGACGGCGGCGGCCCGCCGTCGCCGCGGCCCTCCGCCGATCCCCGGGTAAGATTCGGGCCAGCCTCGTCATCGAGGTCGAATCGCATGCCCGCGTTCGGCATGAAGCAGAGCGTCGACACCGCGGGCACGTGCGTGTCCATGGCTTCCAGGTCCAGCCTGAAGCCTGGGGTCGCCCCTTTATCGGACGAGGAGCTGCAGCAGCTCGAAGGGTCCGACCTCCAGTTCCTCGTGAGCCAAGGGATTAGCCGCGTTGTCATGAGCGGAAGCGCCCTGACCAAGACGAGGCCAGTGCAGGCTGCCATCTACCTCGCGGCGTTAGCGGGCGTGCTCTTCACCCTCATGGCCAAGTCCACGCACCTCGGGGAGAGCGACTCCGAGAGCGACCTTCGCCGCCGCCTTGGCGGCGATGCCCCGCCGCTGATGACGTACATAGCCTACGCCCTACTTTGCGCGGGGATGCTCGCAATGGCCATTAATGTCATCAAGCAGCCGCTCATCCTGGGCTACTTGCTTGGAGGCGTGGCGGTCGGCCCCCACGTTCTCAACATCATACACGACCACGAGGACATCTCTACCTTGAGTTCATTGGGCCTCATCTTTCTACTGTTCATGGTGGGCCTGGAACTGAACGTGCAAGAGCTGCTCAAGATGGGCAAGGTGGTGCTGCTCACGGGTGCCCTCCAGTTCCCAATCTGCGCCGGCCTCCACATCTGCATCTTCATGGGCCTCGGGGCCGCTGGGATCTCGTTCGGGAAGGGCGACATGGCGACGACGTACGCCGGGATTGTGTGCGGAATCTCGTCCACGATGATCGTGGTGAAGGGATTGTCCGTAAAGTGCGATACAGACAGCGCTCCCGGCAGGCTGACCATCGGCATATTGATCTTCCAGGACATCTGGGCCATTGTCATCCTTGCCATACAACCTAGCTTGGACACGCCCGACATCGTTATCATTTTGAAGACCTTCGGCATGATCGCAGTCCTGCTCGCCGTGGCGATGCTCTACGCGAAGTTTGTGATGCCCGCAGTCCTGTACTCTTCCTCCAGGAACGTCGAGCTCATGCTTGTTCTTTCCCTTGCCTGGTGCTTCTTCGTGGGATGCGTGGCCACCCTCCCGTTCGTCGGCCTCAGCTTCGAGCTGGCGTCCCTAATCGCCGGGGTGGCCCTGGCTGCATTCCCATACAGCGCTGAGTTCAACGGCAAGATCAAATACATCAGAGATTTCTTCATCACCCTCTTCTTCGTCGGCCTTGGCATGCAGATCCCGCCTCCCACGTTCGTCGCTGTTGGCACTGGCGTCTTGATTGCCGCGGTGGTGCTGGTCTGCCGGTGGATCGGCATCTACTCCGTGGTTCGCCTTCTGGGGGGCCGCGGGAACCTCGCGGGGGTCGCCACGATCAACCTCTCGCAGATCAGCGAGTTCGCCCTCGTGATTTGCAGCCTCGGGATGCAGTTCGGGCACATCCAGGACGACACGCTGACGATCATCATCTGGACGTTCGCCGTCCTTGCCGTGGCGTCGTCTTATTTCATCGACAACAACAGGGCGATCTGGAGCCGAATCTCCGGCTGCGCGTCCCGCCTGCGGCACCGCCAGGGCGTTGGCGCCCCGACCCCTGACGATCACGAAGACCACCACGAGCACGACATCCTCCTCCTGGGCTTCCACAAGGTTGCCGCTGGGCTGCTGGCAGCGATGCTCGCCAGCGACCCCCAGCTGATCAGAAGGGTTCACGTGGTCGACTGCGACGAGGAGCTCCTGGCGTCGCTGAAGGCGCGGGGTGTCAAGGCCTCATACGGCGACATTTCCTCGGCAGACGTCTTAGAGCACGTCCACCACGGGGAGGCCAGACTCGTCATCTCCACGATATCGGATTCCCTGCTGCAGGACGTCACCAACATGAAAATTCTGAAGATAGGGCAGCAGCTCTGGCCAGAAGCCCGGTGCATCATGACAGCGGAGACGACAAGGCAGGCGGACTCCCTATACAAACACGGCGCCGCGTACGTGCTCCGGGTGGAGAAGCTGTGCGCTGAGCACCTTGAGCACCTGATCAAGGAGCATTGTTCCACTGCCGCGTCGTCGGAGCTCGACGAAGCCTTCGAGTCGTTCAGGCGCAAGGACGTCGCGTCAAGAAGGGGCTCCCTCTTCTGACCAGCCGGAATCCTGGCCCTCCTGCGAGCAGGAGGACTCTAATAAAACGCGCCTCGTCTGGCGCCGCCCTTCGCTCGGCGGATGGGTGGGCCCCTGGCCCGGTAAAATCTCACAAGTAGGAATCTGTTTGTGGCACCTCCTCGCTCTTCTGGGGCAAGCTGGATGCGCGCCACGAGCCCGCCAGCGCCGCTTCTGCCGCGGCGCGCGCTGCTCCGTTTAGGGGCCGGCCGGCGCGCGGCTGGCGCCACCGCCCGCCGCGCGCTGCCGCGCGCGCGCGCTGCCGCCTCCGCAGGGCGGGTCCTCGCCCTCGCGCTGCTGCTCCTGAGCAGCAGGAGGGGAACCGCGGCAGTCAAGCAGTGGCGAAGCGTCCCAGCTCGCAAATAGGCCAAGCAAGGAATGTTCTAAGAACCCTGTGTGGTCCGCAAGACGCGTGATTAGAACACTTCTGGCTGAGACCGTCTTGTTTTCACGCATGGGGCTCATGGTCTAAGAGCAGCGCTCTCGTTCCCAGAACATTCTTGGGTTCTAAGAACATGTCGTGGGAGGCCCATAGGGATGCCGGGACGATCGCTCCCTGCTCAAAGGTAATACCAAGAGTCTCCGAGGCGGGCTGCCGTCGTCGGAGGAGCGCCGGTCGAGACAACGCCGGCCCTCCAGGGCGTGCGTCTTTGGCGCTGGCCTCCCAGGGGCTCCTCGTGGGCCAGGCCGAGCCAGAACGCCAGAGTGCGTCTCCAGATCGTGCCTGATCGCAACAGTTCAGAGCCCGGAGTCATCAGGGGTAACTCGGGTCAGGGCTAACTCGGATTCGTTTTTCGGGATTCCGAACCCGAGTTACCCCGGACCCGAGTTACCTTGGATAACTCGGGCGCCCAAACAGTGAGTCTTGGTGCTCGTGCCGAACCCTACAGCGAAACGCTACTCGGGAGAAACATGGAGCTCCGCACGGACTTCGGAGCCTCTGCCTTCCGGCGCCCTGCGTGCAGCTCTCTTCGACCGGGACACGGGCCCCTCTGTCGGGGCAGGGGGTCCGGCGCCGACCCCAGAAGTCGAATGCGTCGGCACCAGCCGCTTTTCTGCTTCTCCGGTGAATTCGGATGCGCGCCACGAGCCCTCCGGCGCTCCTGCTGCCGCGCGCGCTGACGGCGGCGCCGCCGCCGCGCGCTGCCGCGCGCTCGCCGCCGCCTCCGCCGGGCGGGCTCCTCGTCGTCCTGCCGTCGCCCCCAATGCAGCAGGAGGGGCCTGGCGGCAGATGTGCACCAGCCGACCATCACCACCCACTAAACCACCCCAACCCAACCCGAAGGCCCAAATTTATCCTCGATTTCCAGTGGGGGGGGGTCGGGGAACATCGAAAAAACACATGGGATCCGTACCCCCCCCCCCCAACCCGAAATTCGGGTCGAATTCGGGCCTTCTGGTTGGGTTGGGGTGGTCTGGTAGGTAGTCAGACCAGCTGGGGCATCGCCGGAAGGCCGGCAAATGTTTCTGGTTCCACTGCTCGTTTCAAGATCTGCGCGACTTCTGTTGCAGGGTGCGCAGGTCGCACAGTGGCAGTGTGTTCCCATTTGAACGCGACTCGTAGGTAAGTCGGTAAGTCAATTTTAGTACAGTGCGATCAGCCCTGTGAACGCGGAGCGTTTAGCTTCGGGCCACATGTGCGAAGAGTTCGTTTCATCGTGTGAGTTGGGATTTTATTTCGCCCCCCCGCCGCAAGGTGCTGGTCCACCAGGCTTGCCTAAATAGTGAGCTGTCTTGCGCGGCTGCGCGGGTGCCGTCGGCCTCAGTGGGCGAGCAATGGACAGGGAGGATAGAGGGACAGCGAGAGGGAGAAGTGGGCAGGAACCATTCGATCCCGTTTCCCGATTCGGTGCCGATTGATCTTGCTTTAGAGAGCTCTCAAAGAGCCTGACGACGTGCCAAGACCTACCCGCGCCAAGCGCCGCATCTCGCTGAGTCAGTCCTGCTCCGCACCTGGTCGGCAGAGTCGGCAGGTCGCCCAATGGTACGCCGTCTCACCTGGCTTCCTGGATTGGGTTCGCGTTACGCGTGCGTCGGCTCAGAGGAGCAAGTTGGAAGAAAAAAAAGAGGCCCCCCAAGGGCTCCCAGCACAGACCCACAAGGGCCATGGGAGGTCCCCGGAAGTGCCCAAGATGGGTCCAAAGGGGGCTCCAGCGGGCCCAAGCTCCCCAAGACGGCCCAAGAAGGCCCCAGGACGGCCCATGAAGGCGCCAAAACGGCCCACGAGGGCCCCGAAAACACCCCCACGACGTTTCCGAATGGCAACATAAAGACCCCCAAGGCACCCCAAAAAGCTTTCCAAGGGGCCTTCAAACTACAAAAATCGTCCCATTCCCTTTGTAAAACTTACAATCTTAGCATATTCGCCTTTCGGATTTCATCAGCTTTCAAGACGGTTTCAAAGCCCCCGAGATCGCCTCCAGACGCTCCAAAAGGCCCCCTAGAAAGCTTCAAGACGGCCGAGCCGGGCCCCACGATCGCCCACGAGAGCCCCAAGACAGCCCCATAATGGAACCAAAAGGGCCGTGGGAGGTCCCCGGAAGTGCTCAAAATTGGTCCAAAGGGGGCTCCAGCGGGCCCAAGCTCCCCAAGACGGCCCAAGAAGGCCCTAGGACGGCCCATGAAGGCGCCAAAACGGCCCACGAGGGCCCCGAAAACCCCCCCACGATGTTTCCCAATGCCAACATTCATTGATTTTGCTCCCATGACATTTCATATCGTGACCCAGTCATTGAGGGTCTCATGGCATGCAGCGAAGATGCCCGAGGATGCCCCGTACGAGTTGCATATGCATGTTCATACCCTTACACACATAACATTATATTTGCAGATGTACGCAGTATACACATACAACAGTGAAAGTATATTGGATACACCTAGACATTTATACGGAACGTGCATGCACGCGCGCGTGTATACATGCAGGCGCGCATGTTCGCACGCACGCATTCCGCTTGCGTGCAGAACTCCAAGGACCAAGGTGCATGGCGCGCAGCGCCAATGCAGTCTTGTACATATATATACAGATATAGATCAGAGTGAGGGGGCCGAACGGTCATTCACTGTCCCTGGGTGCGTGGCTGAAGTGGAATTCCGCGGTGCGGATTCGTGTTGTTGTTGCTGTTGTTGCTGTTGCTGTTGGTGCTGCTGCTGCTGCTGTTGTTGTTGTTGTTGGTGTTGTTGTTGGTGTTGTTGTTGTTGTTGGTGTTGGTGTTGGTGTTGGTGTTGTTGTTTGTTGTTGTTTGTTGTTGTTTGTTGTTTGTTGTTTGTTGTTTGTTGTTTGTTGTTTGCTGTTTGCTGTTTGCTGTTTGCTGTTTGTTGTTTGTTGTTGTTTGTTGTCGTCGTCCCACCCGCAACCCGCCCCGCGACCCACCCGCGACCCAACCCGCGACCCAACCCACCCCGCGACCCACCCGCGACCACCCGCGACCCACCCGCGACCCACCCCGCGACCCACCCGCGACCCACCCCGCGACCCACCCCGCGACCCACCCGCGACCCACCCCGCGACCCGCCCGCGGCCCACCCCGCGACCCACCCGCGACCCACCCGCGACCCACCCGCGACCCACCCGCGACCCACCCGCGACCCACCCCGCGACCCACCCGCGACCCACTTTCGACCCAAACCACGTTCAAGGTACAAACCACATTTTCGGCGCCTGCGGCGGGCTTTTTTTGCATTCCTTCCAGGTGGAGAGCCCGCGACCCACCCCGTGACCAACTCGCGACCAACCCGCGACCCAAACCACGTTCAGGGTACAAACCACATTTTTCGGCGCCTGCGGCGGGCATCTTTTGCATTCGTTTTTGGAGAGCCCGCGGCCCACCCGCGACCACGTTCAGGGTACACCCGCGACCACGTTCAAGGTACAAACCAAATTTTTCGGCGCCTGCGGCGGGCATCTTTTGCATTCGCTCCCGGTGGAGAACCCGCGGCCCACCCGCGACCCAAACCACGTTCAGTGTACAAACCAAATTTTTGGCGCCTGCGGCGAGCTGCTTTTGCATTCCTTCCAGGTGGAGGTGGAGAGCCCGCGACCCACCCGCGACCCAAACCACGTTCACTGAACAAACCAATGCCGAGGGGGAGGAGGGGGAGGAGGAGGGGGAGGAGGGGGAGGAGGGGGAGGAGGAGGACGAGGAGGGGGAGGAGGATGATGATGGACGACAATGGGAGGACGATGATGGAGGCCGATGAGGGGGAGGACGACAATGGGAGGACGATGATGAAAGGACGAGGGGGGGAGAGGGAGGACGAGGAAAAAGAGGAGGAGGAGGAGGAGGACGAGGTGGAGGAGGAGGAGGATGACGATGACGGAGGAAGAGGACGAGGACGAGGAGGAGGAGGGAGGGAGAGGAGGAGGAGAGCGCCATCGACAGGGAAGTTGGGGGCCACGAGGTCCGCCGGCTCGACGACGCCCGCGTCGCCCGCGCCCGCCCCCTCACTCTTATCCGCAATTGCGGGGTGCTACGTATCCCCCCCTCTCTCTGCCAGGAGGCACATGCGTCAAGCCCCCGCTTCGCTTCCGCTTGCGGGCCCTCCAGCTCGAGGGTTGCCTGGCCCGCGCGCCTCGCGCGGGCGTGGCTCCCCCGGGAGCGATGATGGGCCACGGGTGCCGCCTGCGGCACCTTCTGGGGCGCAACCCGCGCAGGGCCCCCGCGAGGGGGGGGCAAGACAGGGCGAGGAGAGAGGAGGAGGACGAGCCAGAGCCCCGCATCGTCAGGGTCTGGGGGTGGTCAGGGGCAACTCCCGGTTCGCGCGCAGGGGGACCTCGCGAGGGGGGGGCAAGACAGAGCGAGGAGGAGGAGGAGGACGAGCCAGAGCCCCGAATCCTCAGGGCCGGGGGCGTTCAGGGGCAACTCCCGGTTCGCGCGTCGGGGGCCCGAACCGGAGTCGTCCCCGCTCGCTCGGGCGCCCAGGCGAGGGGCAGGGAGAGGTGGCAGCCGCAGCAGGAGGATCAGCAGCACCAGGAGTGGCAACATCAGCAGCATCAGCAGCAGGAGCTCGGAGCGGGAGTCTCGGGAAGGAAGCGGCAGATGGGAAGGGTGGGAAATGTGACAGGGATGGGAGAACCTAATCGCTGGGGTGGCGGCGGCCACCGCGGCCCGTCCCCCGCCCTTACCCCCCCGCTGCTGAACGGCGCGGGCAAGTGTGCACCCATCGCGCCCGCCCCTTGAGCTGCTCGAGCCCGAGACACAGAGAGCGACGCAGACACGGCCAGGGACAACGAGAAGAACGCGAGAAGGGAACCGGAGGCCGAGACAGCGGGCTTCGGCGCAGTCCCCGAGCCCCGACGCGGGGGCGGGGGCACGAGCGGGGGCAGAGGTTGCGACAGGCTCAGAGACGGAAGCGGGAACCAGCCTGGAGGCATTCTGGGCGGGTCGTGGGCTCCTGGGATGTCCGTAAGAGTTGGTCAGAGCATCTTCTTTCTCCTCCTCCCCGTTCCTCCCGACCTGCCCCGCCCCTCCCTTCTCCAACTTGTTTTTCTCAACACAGGCCAACCGAGCCCATGACTGAGCAATTGCGACGAGGTCTGCGGAACTTTGACTGGCTCTGGAGCGTCAGGCCTCCTCATGCACCGCATTCGATGGAAGGAGCGGCACCGATGGCCTGCTCAGGAATTTCACTCGGATGGATGCCAGCCGATGCCAACCCTGAGGGCCAGCGTTGGGGCCAGGCAGCTCTGTCCGACCTCCGGCGGAGAAGGGGGGAGGGAGGGGAGGAAGGAGAGGGGGGGTGGAGAAGAGGAATGTCGACTAACCGCAAGAAGCCATTAAGGACCCCCTGGGGTTATCATCAGCACAGCACCGTAATTATATAATTATTGGAGGCGGTTTTCGCCGAACGATATGATTAGCACCGCGCAAATGGAACGATAATAAATCATTCCCGCGCCCCGGCTCGGGTGGTATCCCAATTGGAATTGGAATAAGAATAAGAGTGGCATACGAGTAATAAGAGTAAGAACAATGATAAGACGAATAAACAGAGTAAGAGTAAGAGTAATAATAATCATACGAAGAGTATCAATACTGATAATAATCACAATTTAGAATTCGAATAAGAATGATAATAAGAAGAAAGAGAAGAATACTACGAATGATAATAATCATATTAATCATATGAATTCAGAAAATGACAGTAGTAATAATAATGGTACGAGTAAGAGTAAAAATAAGATTACGAAGAATAATAGTATAAATAAGAATAAGAATAAGAAGCATAATCCGAATAAGAATCAGAAAAAGAAGGATAATAATAATATTTGTAATTAGAACAAGAATAAGAATGCTAATACGAATAATAATAATAATGCGAACCATAATAAAAGATGATGTTCATTCTCCTCATCATCCTTGTCCTGTACGATGTGTATTACCAGTCCTGTTGAAAAATAGTTTTTTCGGGCCGTCGTGTGGGGTAGTGGGCATCCGAGGATATCGCCCCCGCCACGCACGGCGCGTTATCTTAGAACCGCACCCGCACAAAATAATTACGACAGCTGATCCAAAAAGACCAGAAGTACAAAAATACCAAAAATAATACGAAGAAGAAGATTACAAGTAAGAATGAGACTAATAATAATAATGATAATACGACACAGAGTAAGTATAGTAATAACATAATAGTATAAAAAGACGGGCTCTTCTGCGTCTTTCCTCCCTCCCTCCTGTTTTTCATTTTCTTCACCATCCTTGTCCTATACGATTCTTTTTACCACCCCTATTGAAAAATTGTTTTTCCCGGCCGTCGTGTGGGGTAGTGTGGGCATCCGAGGATATCGCCCCCGCCACGCATGGCGCGTTATTTTAGCACCCGCACCGCCAAAATGATTCGCCCCCCATCGTAGGCACGGACGGTTCCTTTTCAAAGTTGAGCTCTCCCTTGCGTGCGACTTAGTGTTGTTATTGTTGATGTTGGCGGTGTTGTTGGTGTGTTTGATGTTGATGTTGTTGTTGGTGTTGGTGTTGGTGTTGCTGTTATTGGCTTTGTTGTTCTAGATCTAACTCGCATTGCTGGTATTATTGTCGCTGTTCGTGTTGGTGCCGTGCCGTTAAGGGAGCCTTGAGGAGGAGGAGGAGGAGGAGGAGGAGCAGGAAGAGGATTTTTGTTTGTTTAGCTGGGCCACGGCCTCTTGACTGAGGCCTTGGCCCCTGGCTTGCTCCGTAATGGCGAATAAGAGCCAAAATGGCTACGGGGCGGGGGGGAGGAGGAGGAGGAGGAGGAGGAGGAGGAGGAGGAGGAGGAGGACCCTTGATGAGGAGGACGAGGAGGAGGAGGACCCCTTATGAGGAGGAGGAGGAAGAGAAGAAGGACCCCTTATGAGGAGGAGGAATAGGAGGAGGAGGAGGAAGAGAAGAAGGACCCCTTCATGAGGAGGAATAGGAGGAGGAGGACCCCTGAGAAGGACGAAGAGGAAGAGGAAGAGGACCCCATGCTCGGAAGGCCGAGCGCTGGGAAGACGCGCGGCCACTTGAGTTCTCGCCCAGACCGACCACCTGACGCAGACTCGTCTGCGTCCAGAGCAGTTTCAGAGGATGTCTCAGGCGAGGCGCTTGTTTCAGAACCACAAGGAGACCATATTGCGAGAATGTCTCAGGAGGTTGCCTTGTTCTGGCGAGCAGACTCGTCTGCGTTCACAAAGGTGCGAGGTGCCAGGGTAACGCTTCTGGGGTGCCGGGTGCGTTATACTTTCGCCGGATAGGGGAGGGGGGGTTCTTAATTGCGTGATGCGGTTAAGTTGCAGTGATCACTTTTTCTCATTACCCACGATCTGCCTCGCTATGTTCCCCCGCGGGGCCTTGGTCATGGTGGCCGACCCCCCCGCGTGAAGAAGGAGCTCCGCGATGATCTGTACTGGGGGGTGGGTAATTTCCCCGTGCCCTTCATACATACGCTGGGCACCTCGAGCGGGCTCGTCTGCAACTCGAGAAGGGCCCCGGCTTCGAGCGCCTCGGCCTGCTGCTTTGCCACCGCGTCCTCTGCTTGAAGGCCCTTGAGTACGAAGATGGCCCCCTGCAAGTCTAAAAAGATCCTGCTGCGCGGGTCCTTCCCCGGGCGCTCGCAGCAAGGGAGGGCAAGAGCCTCCTTGATCTACCCGCTGAGCTCTACCGGGTTGGACTTCTCCATCGTGGTGTTGATCTGGCCTAAGATGTTGATGAACAGCTGCCTGCGCAGGGAGTCGTCCCGATACTTGTAGCTCTCTAAAGCGCACGCTATCGCGAAAACATTCTGGACAGCTCGCCCCGCCATTTCTCTTTGGGGGTTGGCGTTGCGCTCTTTGAGGTAATCGTCGAACGATTCGGTCATGGCTTTGATCACTGGATGATCTCTGATCACGATGTTCGTCGTGAAAGTGCTGTCCTCGAGCGCCCAGACCCGCGCTTCCAACTGTACCATCACGTCGTCGCTCACCAGGCTCGTGTCCTCGTCCTCGAACTTTGCCTTTTTGGTGGCGTCTTGGCTGCTCCTGTCCAGGAGCATGTTGTCGGAGATCTGCGGGACGAGGTGCGCCATCAAAGACATGGAAATCTGGAGGTACTACAGTATCCAGACGCGCCGCACAATCGTCAAGCAAACCCCCAAGGCTCTCGCAATACGGCTGGCAGACACTGCACCACAACGACCGCGGATGCACAGCGCCGCTCCACACACGTGCGCGGCGACGTCTTGGACGAGGGCCCCGGTGAACAGAAGCCAAGGCATGG
>CAUYUJ010007903.1:396445-441445 GCA_963575745.1 Prorocentrum cordatum
CCGCCAATGGCATTTCCGATCACGCCGCCGTTGGCGCCCGCGCTCAATTGCCCTGCAGGGCGCAGCACTTTGGATGGCGGCGCCAGCTGCCATCTACAAGCGCCCCGAATCTCGCCCGCGACTAGATGTTTCACTTTCGCAAGGCGGCTGCTCGTTCTCCCCCGCGTCGCCCCCGCGGCAGCCGGAGCGGCGCAAGGGCTCGATGGGCGCGGCCGCCTACGGCGCGCCTCACCAGCTGCTAGTCAATGACACGCTCAGCATTGAGGCCTGGCGCGTTTTCGCTCGGTAGATGGCGCGAACGATCTGGCGGCGAGATGCGGCGTTGGCGCGGAAAGTCTGCAACACATCAGAGGTGTTTCGCAGCTGCGTCGACACACCTGATACAGGCACGCGGTCGATTGAGCCAGCGGCGTTCCAGGCGCGAGCGGGCGCGATCCAGAGTGCTGCCGTTGAACAGGAACTGGCCGAACTGCAACGCGACGCCCTGCATGCTCGTTGTCGCACACAGCCCGTTGCGGAACCATCGCGGCGAAGCAGAGGAAGGCTCGCTCGCGGGCGCCCTTCGCGAAGCGGCTCACGTTGTGCGCGGTCGAGGTCGACGACGCATGATGCGCTGACCCTGCGGCTACGCCGGATGCGCCGGCGAACAAGCGCCCCCCCCCCCCAATCTCTGCGAAGCCCCCGACTTTCTTGAAGCGCGCGAAGGCGCGCACTCAGATGTTCACGGCACGCGCGACTTCTCCATGTTGCAACCGCCCTCGCGCGAGCTTCCCGCTCGCGCTTTTTCCAGATTAGCGCCGTCGGGATCTGCGCCCAGCGTTGCTGGGCTCCCCTAGTCGGCGCAGGCTGCCCACCCCGCGGGCGCGCATGTCCTTTGGAGCGCCTGAGTTTGGATGGCGGATGGCCAGCAGCTCTTCGCCCCTCCGGGCGCGACCCCGCAGGCGTTCCCGCCGGAGGGGCGCCCAGGCGACGAGGGAGTCGCGCGCGCGCCTGACACCGTCAGAACCCTGGGGCCGCGCAATACGGGTACGAAGGTCACCCCGGCAACCTTCGACATCGCCTTCGCCCCGATCGCTCCGCAAACTACATTGGCGGCCAAAATGGGCTCTATCGCGGGCGCGCAGCTCACTTCCAACATCCTCGAGTTGCACGCCACGGCGCGCATCGCATCGCTGCCCCCCGCTGCGGGGCGGAAGTAGCCGCTTCTGATCGCGCTCGACTTCGGACAGGCGTTCTTCAGCCTCAGCCAGGAATGCCTCTCCGCGGTCTTGGGGCAGCCCCAGCTTCCGTCGGCCCCGCGGGCGGCTTTGCGACCCCTTCTTGGCCGCGGGACGGGCAGCGGGCATGACCAGGGACCTCTCCCACATCTGCTGCGGGGTCATTCAAGGGCGCGCGCTCCCCGGCAGTCTCGTCGCAGCGGCGGCGCCGCCATTTTCAGAGGGCCTCAGACTGGGCCTCGAAGCGGTTGAGCATGGGATTTTCAGAGCCTGCGCCGACGACATCGGCGAGGTGCTGTTCGACGAGACCGACCTTCGCTTCTGAGCCAGATTTATGGCCGTCGCGGGGAAGCTGGCGAATTTGAAGTTCGAGCCCCGGGCTTGCGTCCTCGCGCCGTTGGCTGTCGCCGTCACGACCCTGATTCAGTCCGACGCCCAGCAGTTCCTGAGGTGGCACCTCGACGCGTGGGAGCCGTTCAAAGTAGAACCAGCATTGCTGCATCTCGGCACGCGGTGGGGGCCGGCGGCCACTGCGATTCAACCCTGGGCTGCGCTGTGGCCCAGATACAAGTCCAGGGCTGCTGCGCGAGCTGCCTCGCCCGCCCCCGCGTCGCTCAACGCCTTCGGCGTCGTCGCGAGGGCGCCCCCACCACGAGCTACATGGCGCTTATCTTGCCGTTGCCAGATCAGACCCTGGAGTCGGGCATTCACGCGCCGGTTCGCCCGCTTCGTCTTCCTGCGGGAGCTCTCCGTTACATCGACTTTTTCAGTCTTGGGCAGTAGGAGGGGGCCCAAGTTGAGGTCGCTCGCTGCCTCGCCTTCTGCTGCGCCAGTGCGGTTTGGAATTGTCGCGCATCGCGAACATCGTCGCAACCATTATCGTTTTCGCGTTTTCTCCGAACGGCGGATACGGCATCGGCGACTCGCGGGCCTCAACGGACGATTATCCCCATCTTTCAGGAGGTTGCCCTCGCTGGTGGGATTTCTGGAAGACGCTCGCACCGAGGCATCGTCGCCTGAGGCTGCGGCGGCTCGGCGACATCTGCGCCCGAAGCCTGAAACGAGACACTTAGTTCAGAAGACGGCGCGCGCGGACTTCTTCGCGGACATGCTCAAGCCTCTCTGCACACATCATGATGGATCAGCGCCATGATTAACCGACGCGATCATCAAGCGCCGGACGAAAATGCCCCCCGGTCTAACAGGACGAGCTACTCAAGCTCCATTGGGGGAAGTTGCTGAAAAAGCTCATGATTTAAAACCAGTGGCATGGGCTTCGAGCACACTCCGTAAATTCGTCGGTGGATGGCCCACGTCTGCTCGGATTTCAAGACCTATTGGGCTGCGGAGCTGCATCCTTGGCTGTGAAGGCTGCAGCGACGAAGTCGGTCACTACTGATAATGTCGGAATCTCGCGTGGGGCACCGCTATTGCCAAGTCTGGTAGACGGCAGTTTCTCCCATCGGACGCGCTGCTGCGCTGGGGACGTCGAGGGGCCATCGACGACAACCTGCTGAACACCGAGCTCGCCACCACCATTTACCACGAATTTCGCCAATTTGATGTTGTGCCGCCCGATGCCCATCTCAAAGTTGCGCGCGGTGCCCATCGCGCGCGTGCTCCGGCGCACCCTACATCGAGGCGGGTTCGTGCGGCCCGACGAGCTTTGGCGATCGACGTGCAAAATCATGGCTCCGTGAAGGTCGAACTCCTGGCCGAGTTGGCGCTCTGTCGACGCACCCTGCGCGATGGTCTACTGCGCCGAGTTCGATTCCCTTCGGCGGTCGGTGATGCGCGTTTCTCCATTGAAGTGCCACTGCGCGCTGGTAGAGTGGTACTCGATCGGCTGCATGACCTTCTCCTACGCGGTTGTTCTTGGGCGCGAATCTGGTTACCTTCGACTATGCTAGATGTTCAGGATACGTTGCGGTCTCTTGGGCGAGGTGGGGCACCGAGATCGTGGCCGACCTGCCGACCTTCAGGATACGTTGTGGTCTCTTCCCTAACGTGGACGCAACCGCTAGCGGGTGCCCTGCACTCAGCTCAGCGGTGCGCCACGTGGGATGGCACAACTCTTCGATGGGGCGTGCGGCCTTGTCCACCATTCAGCTGGACCCTGGCCCAGATGCGACCACCTGCGCCGGCTGGCACTGCGAGCTCATGGTGAAAACTTCTCGCGATGAGGCAATGGCAGCACAGCAGACACAGCACATCTGCGCTGCATTTTGGGCACGATGGCTGACCAGCTCGCCCGGGCCAGGAGCATGGAAAGGAGGCTGCTTCCAACCATCGAGAGCGAGGCGCTAGAGTTGAGCGTTTGCATCGTGATATGCGACGCGCTTACCGCGGACATCGACAACATCGAGAAGGATAGACATCACGGGCCTATGGTCAGAACGCAAATCCAGGCGTTAGCTCCCCTGGTTCGTTCGCCGCCGTTTCGTGGGTCACAGCATCGTCCGCCACCCTACCCTGGCGGAGCAGGTGGTAGAGACGATGCCCCGGGCGTTAGATCGCAAGTCCCGTTGTCGTGTCCGGGTGCATGTTCCACGTTCATGTCTGTGCCTCAGGGCCCTGGAAATCCAGGGCTGGCCTCCCCGCTTTGTCGTCGCCACTGACGAGAGCTGGTCACAGCGCGGGGCGGTCGCTGCCTTTGCCTCCACAGCTCGAGCTACGTCGTCGAGATCTGTCAGAACGCATTTCCGTCTGGACGCAGAATTGGATTTCGACTCTGCTCGTCAGCCTCGAGGGCGGCGATTTTCAACAGTGTATGGAGTGGTGCGTCCCATTTGTGTCGGATCTGATTTTGCGTTCAGGTCTTCAGGTTTTGGTCAGCGCATCGCCACGAGACACCCCTGGGGCGCCTACTGGCCCGACAGGCAGATGGAACAGATGCGCACGCAGATGAAGATGCACTTGAGGTCGCCGTGGCCCGTGCACGACGACAAGCGCATAACTTCCATTCGTCAACGAACTCTCGCACATCTTCGGCAAAGACGGCGAGTCTCAAACATCGCCAGAATGGCAACGAACGAGCAGGCGGATCTCAAAGCTACCCAGCGGACCCTCAACTCGGGTCCTGAGCTTTCCCTTCAGCCACATCATCACCTTCTGCCACATCTACGGATTGATCCTGCGCCTTGCGGGTCTGACGGCGCTGGCACTTGCACTCGTGGGCATGACAGAAGGAGAGGACGAACAGATGGCGGGTGAGCACGTCGAGTCATGCGAAGCGCCTTACGGGAACGACACCATGCGCAACGCCGATTATTCGCGCCATTCTGGGCCAGCTCTTACTGGGGATGAGTTTGTCGCGCAGGTTCAAGAGATCACGAGGCGGTCTCGGGCGGACCGCGAAGGCGCCCCTTCTGGCCCTACGGCGGCGTCGCCTGGGCCCCCTTCCACCAATATTTCCGTCTCACGCGGCAGTTGCGGTCGACGGCTCACAGCAGAAACGAAAATGGCGATTTGGACCGGCCGATGGCGGATCAATCAGGAGAGGAAAAAACACACAGACACAATGAATCCTCGATTCCTCCGAAAATAGGGGAAAGCATGGGAAGTGGGGGGGGAGACAGAAACCCCGAAAATAGGGGAAAAGATGGGAGATGTTCGTATTGGTGTGCATTTCTTTGTGTGCCCTGGGGCAAGGGCTTGGAGCCCTCTGCCTCGATGGTTCGGTTGTCGGCGCTGCCGTGCTCTCCGCGGGCGCGCGCGGCGCCGGCGCAGGCGCCGTCGCCGGGGGCAGCGACGGGCTCGGCGCGCCCGAGGGCGGCCCGGGAGCCGCGCGGTCCCCCCCTGCCGGTTGGAATGCCGACGGAGGCAGGGGACACCCCCGTGGCCTCACACGATCTTCGGGGGCGGCAAAGAGGGGGGGATGACCAGGGGGGGGTGGATCTCATGGCGCGGGCCATGATATTTCCCCAGATTTCATGGCGCCTCTTCTTATTTCATTACGTCCCTGGCCCCTCCGCTGGGCCGCGCACAACCCGCCGGTCATGATTTGCACACACCCCTCTTGGACGCCCCCCTCTTGGCCGCTCCCGAGATCCTTGGGGCTGCAGGGCACGACGGCTCTCCCATGTCAGTTGGAAATCAGACGGAGGCGGGGACCTTCCCCGCGGCCCCACGTGAAGGCGAGCCTTGTCCTGAAGGTGTTGACGAAAAAGCGTCTCTCGTGTCGGCTGGTGGACCGACCTCGCATCCTGAAGGGCCACCTGCATTCGACGGCCAAAGTGAATGGGGTCTCTCCCACATCGGCGGGAGACCCGACGGCGGGGAGTCCTATCCCCGAGACCGCACCGCACGACGATGCACGCGAGGCGTGGCTCGCCTGGAGCGCTGCGGCCAGGGGTGCGCTTCGCGCGGCTCGCGTTGCTCACGATGAGGGGCCGGTGCTTCTCTACTTTTGACGTGGGCCAGGGCTTCAAGTTGCCAACGCGTGCATCAACCAAGTGTGGCAACCACGCTGCCCACTCTCCTTCCTCTGCCTCGTGGCTGGTGCTTTCGGCCACGCGCAGAGTGGGGCGGGGGGAGGGGGGAGAGCTTCTTAGAAGCACCCCTGCTTCTTAGAGGGCGCGGGCCGTATCTACAGATGTAAAGCCGGCGCCTTCTAAGAAGCAGCCCCTTCTAAGAAGCTTTCCCCCCTCCCCCCATCCCCCTTCTGCGCGCCGCCAATGCTTCGCATGGTGGGGTCCCCCCTTTCCCTCAGTGGGGAAGCTGGCAATTTTCATCATCCTCGCATAGGTTGTATGAACACAGAAACAAGTTTCGCAACTACAGGGCCCATGGAAATGTCATGCCAGCTGGCAGAAATTTCAAAGGCTGTTTGTTTCATGACATGGCAAGGCAAACCTCGTAATTACTCGTCCTCCCAGCCTTACAAGTGAACGCTGGTCCATCTGTAGACCGAAGTCCTGGACAGGTGCGCGTAGGTTGGCCCAGGAGTTACCAGGCACGGAGTTCGTATCCACCTTTCATGTGAAGTTCCATCGAGACTTTGAGGAACTCGAGGCTTTTTGCGAATCGTGTTGTGGACCAGCACGCCAAGGAGGCCCTGCTGGGCCATCCTACTCCTGATCCTGTTTTCTTGGAGCGTGCTGAAACGTGCCAATGCGTTTGTTAAGTTAGCTTCTGCCATCCTCCCGCTGTATCAGATTGACCGCACATGGAAGCGAGCCCCGTTTCATGCAATCGGACGCAGTCCACGGAGTCGGAACTGGCATTTGTGGCGAAGGTCGGAGCTAGGTATGCAGTGCAGGCAGTGTTGGATGGTGTGTGATCCGCCCGATAGGCCCATGACTGGTTGTCGTGGCCCGCCTCCTGTTCTGATGAAACTGCTGAAAAGTCCCAAAGGGCACCTCCTCGTTGCTGTGGCTGGCCCGGCCTTAAAAACTGCTTGGTCTGGGGCCTGCGGGGACCGTTGTCGGGAGTAGCAGGTTCTGTGTTTAAAAATGCGGAGGGTGAAGTCAGGGGCGGACAGGTAAAGCTCGCTCAGGCCTTCGGTAAGCCCACGCGTAAGGGACTGGATGTCCCCAGTCTTTTGAGGCGTGGCCTCGGACCTGATCTGCGTTTGCGCGAGATCGTGGATGAGGCGTTGCCTGTGTCACGACTCGAGATTGAAGGGTATTCCTTTAATCCTGAGTCCAGTGTCACCTCAGTCCCACGAGCTTTTTCGGTCGCCCTGTCCCCCCCCCACATGAGCAGGGAATGGCGACGGTGTTGGCCAGAATCAAGGCCAAAGAAGCGGCTGCGAAGGATGCCAAATAGGGTTGAACTCGGGTTGATCCCCCTCCATTCTGTTGGTACTGTCACCTCTCGACCGTTCAAGACGCTGTCCATCCATTCATCCTCATCCTCGTCGTCATCATCATCAGCAGCATCTTCAGCAAAAGCAGCCGCAGCTTCAGCATAATCATCATCAGCATCATCACCGCCACCATCGTCATTATCCTCATCATCACCATCATCATCAGTATCATCGTCATCATCCTTATCGTCCTCCTCCTCATTATCATCATCATCACCATCACCATCACCATCACCATCATCATCAACAATGAAATCATCCCTCTCTCGAGACCGTGAACCTCCAGAGACCTCCTCCTCCTCCTCCTTCTCCTCCTGTTCTGGGCCTTCTGGGGGGCCCTCGTCGCCACTGCTAGATCCGCCTCGAACTCCCCGTCAGAGCGCGCTCTGGGAGAGGTCCCGGGTGCCGATTGTGAGGGAGGAGGTCTTTTGGGGGAGGCTCGACCCTGACATCCGTGCGTCGGGAACCACTTCGGGCCCCCAGGGCCCTCACGGATCGATCGGGCCCCCAACAACACACATCGAAGGACACGGTCGAGAGTTCTGGCCGCAGTTCCGCGATGTCGGGTTTTTTTACCCGACGTCGGACGTCGGGTGAGGGATCCCAGACCTTTCGATGGTCCTCGGGGCGTGTGTGTTCGCCCAAAGTGTGTCGACCCCGCTCGGTTCCGCCGACAGCTCGTGCCGCCCCTCATTTCATGACTTGCATGGTCTTGAGGGGCGTCGGTGAGCAAGCACGCGTTGCTTGGCATCGCTCGGACGTGTGCATTTCTTCCTCCGGCGATGACCATTGAGGAGCATCCTTGCTTCGGCGAAAAAAACACGCCCGAAACCGAAAAAAGCACAGGGAATGGACGTCCGAGCGATGGCCAGGTTGGCGCTGACACGTTATGAGGAGGAGGAGGAGGAGGAGGAGGAGAGAGGAGGAGGAGAGGAGAGGAGGAGAGGGAGGAGGAGAGGGAGGAGGAGGAGGAGCATCGAGCCTTCGGCGGTCGCGAAAAAAAAGAAGCCGCCGGGGCGGTGGGTCCGTGCTGTCCGCGCCGTGCGGGGGCCGCGTTCGGGCCCCGGGGCCCTGGCAGGAGGCGGCTCGCGGCGCGGGGGGCACACGAAGGGTGAGGTCGAGAGCTCTGGAGCCTCGCCTCATCCTCAAATCCTCCTCCTCCTCCTCCTCCTCCTCCTCTCCTCCTCCTCCTCCTCCTCCTCCTCCTCCGCCCCCCCCTCAGATCCGCTCCACATCGCTTCCGGGACCCCCCCTGGGGCCCACCCCTGGAGCTCTGGAGCCTCGCGCACTGGCAAGATCGGGGCATCGGAGAGCTGGGGTACATATGCGTTCTCCCCAATGAGTGCTCTGCGCGCCCCGCCTAGCTCTTAACCGGAAGAGGCCCGCTCTCGACCCGCAGACCCTCCCAAAAAGGTGTTCCTAATGTGTGTGTGGACGTATGTGCAAAATGCCGTGTTGTGTATATACAAGCACGTAGATACTTGCATCGACGTGAAAGCACATGCGCATCATGTACGCAATAACAGTTACGTCGTGTACATGGCATATATATAGATATATGTAGGGGAGATGTGTATCGATAAATATGTTTGTGAATCTACATATAAGTACATATCGAGCCATAATAGAACTTTCGCCACCGAGGCGCCGCGGCCGCAACCCCGGTGCAGGCCGCACAGGCCCCTGCTGGGGGCAGCACGGCCGCGGGGTCGGACGGCGCGCCTGGCGCTGGGGGCAAGAAGGAGGAGTCGGGGCTCAAGAGACCTGTGTCAATGCAAACGATAAGTCGGGCCTGTCCATCTACAGGTGGAATATTCAAAAATAGTTCCAAAAAAAGTATGAGGACGATGTTTGATAAGTTTTGAATACGTTTTGGACATTTGGGGGGTATTTTTGATTCTCGGCCACAATCCCCCTGTAGGGGGACATGCCCGACCTAATGCAAACGGGGGTCAGCCAGAGCGCCAGATCTTGCAGGATCCTGCAGGGCCAGGGGCTCATTGACCTGGGCTTGGGCGCAGGATCCTGCAGGACCTTGCAGGATCCTGCAAGGCCCGACTGACCCGGGTTTGCATTTACCCGGGTCAGAAGATCCCCGAAGGAGGACAAGAAGGACGGGCCAATGGGGTGGGGCAAGTTCTTCCTTTACCTCGGCAGCGGCGTCTCTGGGGTCGTCTTCCTGTACTACTTCAACCAGGCCATCTTCGGTGGCAATTCATGGGAGCCTCCACCATCTCGTTGGCTCGTGTCAATCGATGCTGAATCAACGCTCATCGAAGCTAAGTCGGCGCGATCTGATCGACCAGCAGACGCTAATCGACGCGGGTATATATTGAAGATGGAGTTACGGAGTTCAACGCTAATCGACGCGGCTCCCATGAATCGCTACCGAAGGCCAACTACAACTTGCACCGCACGGAGGTGCTGCTGCTAGAGCGGTGGCGGCGGTTGCCGCTCTATCCGCCGCGGGGGCCCTCGGAGGCGGAGGGGAACGCCGTGGTCGATCCCATGGGGCTCCCTGGCGAGCTCGTCGCCGCGTTCGCAGAGTGGCTCTTGGGAGGCGACCAAAGGAAGCGGGTGAAGACCTGGGGGGGGACACCGTGGCCGGAACCACGATGTCTCCCAGATCTCATGGCGCCTTCTCCTTCTCTCGAGACGTCCCTCGGGCGGGGCTGGGACGAGGATAATTCCGATACTCGGCGGCCTGGCTAAGAAAATGATAATTCCGTTCCAGAGCGTTCCGGAATATTCTCAGAGCGTTCTGGAACGTTCTGAGAAGGCCGCGGTTCCCGAGACATCCTCCAGAGCCGCCGGATCTCAGAGATTCTCGGTCTATCCTCACCCGATTTTATCTTCGTCTTGGCTTCATATTATAACACCGTCTCCTTCTCTTGAGACGTCCCCCTGCCTCCCCGTCATCCGCGCACAGGTCTCGGGCCATGATGCTCGGAGAAGGGCCCGTGGAGACAACGGCAGCTCGCCCACCCGCGCGGCCAAGGTCCGCTAAGAATCCGTCCCGGGACCCCTCCCGGGATCCGTCATGACCCGTTCCTCGACGCGCATCCAGCCTTAAGTCTGGCCTGTCCCTCCACAGGAGGAGTATTCAAAAATAGTAAAAAATAGTCTGGGGACTATTGTTTGAGTATTGTTGGGCATCTTTTGAGTATTTTTTATATTTTTCAAATAGTTATTCCAAAATCCCCCTGTAGGGGGACACGCCCGACTTAAATCCAGCCGTGGCGACGAGAAGCCTCCAGGAGGCCTACCAGAGGACGAGCAGCGCCGAGGAGAGCCGCCGATGTCTCGACGTGCCCACCTCAGAGTGCTCTGGGGCGGTTACACGCCAGTCGATGAAAGTAGGTACTTCTGTATTCCCAGATCCCAATCTACTTCAAGCGCCTTCCTACTTCAAGAATCGGCACGCTTGTGCTGTGCTTTGTTATTCTCTGGGTGGGCCTGGACCCAATCAACTTAATACGCCTTCCTACTTCATGTTTTCACCCACTTCTTCCAACCGGCGTGCACTCGTGCCTCAGGCAGCAGTTCGGGACGATTCCAGCCTCCCCGGAAGGCCCGCGACGAGGCGCAGCTGATGGGGACCATCCCGGGTGCTGCAGCCTCCGAAAAGCCTTCGAATACCTCCGACAATGTTTGAGCAAGAGCCCGGAACGCGAGGGAAAGCCGCCGTGGTCTCCACCGGCCCGCCTCCGTCGCAGGGCGTCTCTGGGCCCCCCCCCCTCGTGCGGCGCCCCCCCCGAGGTTCGTGGCCATCGACCTGCAGGAGCCTGGCGGCGTGACCCGCGACGACGTGCTGGAGCTGGTGCGAGAGCTCGGGCTGAACGACGAGGACAAGGACGCGAAGGAGCCTCGCGCTCGGACACTCGCCCGGCCGGGGTGGCTGGGGGCTATTGCTTTTCCAGCTCTGGCGCGCGCCGAGACGAAAGGCTCCCTCCCTCTACGGACACGGTCCTGCGCTTAGCGTGTATGTGATTCCGGGCCCTGCGAAACCGAGGCCGTTGACGCGCTAAGCAACGCAGGAGCGCACACGTTAAGTAGGGTCGGGTGAAACAGACCTCCGATATACGCTATGCACCAACCACGCAGGATACACGCTGAGGGCGAAACACTTGGAGTGCGGAACACTTAGCGTGTAGAGGCGTATTCCCAGCTACACGCTAAGAAGCGGACCAGGACCGTATCTCCCCTCAGCATCTGGGTTCGATCATGATGGTTGGCAGGCCAGAGCGACTGGACTTCCACGTGCTCGTCTGGACGGGGCTGCTTTTGTTGATCGCCTTCGTCGCAAGCTGGATCGGCGGAGTTCGCCCACACTTCCAGGGCGTCTGGTTGCCAGGGTGGTGACAACGTTCAAGACCTTGGCTGCGCATGCCCCGCCCCGTGTACTGGCGGCCGCTCCGGCACAGTCTGCAATGGTCAGGTGACCACTCGGCGGTTTCCCTTGGCAGGGTGTTGGGCGATGCGTCTTGGGTTGCTCCCGGGGAGAAGACAGTATCGAGCAATACGCTGGATGCGGGTGTTTTCACCAGCTATGCGGGCGCCGCCTTGGTCTCAGCACGCCTCCACGGCCTCAGTGCTTGGAGGACTTTTTGGGAGTAGCCCCGTACCTAGCGGCTCTTCTGGCAGTGTTCCCAGCGGCGGAGGCGCGGGCAGCATGCGCGGTATTTAACGGGCGAAGAACGGTATAAGATATACTTTTTCGCCGTCGGGGGCACCTGCCCCAGGGCGGCTGGAAAGTTTATACCCTTACGGTGGCACCGTAGGGGTATAAACTTTCCAGCCGCCCAGGGGCAGGTGTCCCCGACGGCGAAAAAGTGTATTTTATACCGTTCTTCGCTCGCTGAGGTATTGCGTGCCATCGCCGTTTTTGCGTTGTACCGCGTGCACGTCAGCGCGCGACACGGGTTTGGGCTGCCCACCGAAATGCAGGAGGTGTTTTTCCCGGTTTCGTGAGGGAGGCCGCGCCGGGCTATCCCAAGACGCCTTCGTTCCTCGCGCTCGCGCGCAGGAGGCCCCGTGATGTGTAGTAAATGGTTTTCTTGCTCATCCTCTTCCTCCTCCTTTTCCTCCTCCTCCTCCTCCTCCTTCTGCTCCTACTCATCCTCCGCCTCCCCCTCTTCCTCCTCCTCCTCCTCCTCCTCCTCCTCCTCCTCCTCCTCCTCTCCTCCTTCTGCTCCTACTCCTCCTCCGCCTCCTCCTCTTCCTCCTCCTCCTCCTCCACCTCCTCCTCCACCTCCTCCACCTCCTCCACCCATCCTCCGCCTCCTCCTCCTCCTCCTCCTCCTCCTCCTCCTCCCTCCCTCCCTCTTCCCTACCCTCTGCGCAACTTTGCGGTCAAAGTTTGGGCCACGCTCGCAGGACAGCCCTGCCCCGCTGCCCGGAGCGAGCCACGACGTCCGGCGCGAGCGCGAAGTGCATCTGACGTCGGTGTTGCGGTGCCCGTTTCAGTGTCTAGGGATGTCTCCCCCCTGCCGTTTCCTCCCCTGCCTGCTTCAGCATGCGCTTGTCCTTGATCTCAGCGCAGTCTTTTGGTATCGGTGTTGGTACTTCTGGCACAGCGCGTCAGCAGCATGTCTCTCTTCTTCGCTCCCCCTCTCCTCCCCTCCGTCCCTCCCCCCCTCTTCCTCGGTGGAGTCCCCGTCGCCCAAGTCGGCTGGACGGTCCAGCCGCGCGGCTCGGCGAGGCGGCGCCGCCCTCTCTCTCTATCCCCTCTCCTCTCTCCTGAAGTAGTTGCTTCACGCGCTCATTGCGCTTTCGATTGCGGCACTTGGGGGCCGTCCTGGCCTCGGGGGATGTCCACACACAGTCCGCCCCGTCCAGTCTTCCAGGCCCAGGTCCGTAGCTTGTGGTCGCCTATGGCAGGCTGGCGATAGCGACGTTCCCAGTTTACATGCGTTTGGCGTCCTTTCCTATTCCTCCTCCTCGTCCTCCTTCTAGTCCTCGTCCTCCCTTCCTCCTCTTCTCGCCAGTGGTTTTTGTAATCTGTATTGGATGCTGTTGTAATTTAAGCCACTGCTTAGTCTCTGCCGCGTATCGCCACGGAGTGCACGGGTTACTCGAGAGATATTGTGGTCGCCTTTTCCTTCATGTCCCTCCTTCAATAATTATCCCGGCAAAGCAACCTAACAGCGATGTGTAGAAGCATATCTGAAAGCATTCCCCTTAAGATTCAGATGAAAATCCAGTTGTAGAATTCTGCTGTTCTCGCAGTCGTAGTCGCATTCGCGATGACAGTCGCAGCGGCAACGTCGCAGTCGCAGTCACAGCCTCAGCCTCAGCCTGCCTCAGCTCAGGCCTCAGCCTCAGCCTCAGCCTCAGCCTCAGCCTCAGCCTCAGCCTGCTTCAGCCTCAGCCTCAGTCTGCCTTCAGCCTCGGCCTCAGCCTCAGCCTGCCTCAGCCTCAGCCTGCATCAGCCTCAGCCTCAGCCTCAGCCTGCCTCCTCAGCCTGCCTCAGCCTGCCTCGGCCGCAGCATCAGCCTGCCTCAGCATTCAAAATGTGGCCCAGGAATGGAGTTCTGGGAACTGAACACGAAGTGGTTGGCTCCGGGCATTCAAAATCAAATGGAGTTCTGGGAACACGAAGTGGCCTACAGTTGGCTCCGGGCATTCAAAATGTGGCCCGGGAATGGAGTTCTGGGAACTCGAAGAGCACGAAGTGGCCTACAGTTGGCTCCGGGCATCCAAAATGTGGCCCGGGAATGGAGTTCTGGGAAGTCGAAGAGCACGAAGTGGCCTACAGTTGGCTCCGGGCATCCAAAATGTGGCCCGGGAATGGAGTTCTGGGAGCACCAAGAGCGATTTTGCGAGGATGTCCCAAGCGATTTCGGCTTCGACGGCAGCCTCCCCGGGTCCCGCCCAGACCCCCCTGAGGAGTCATGATGCTCTCTTTTGAGACCACTAGAAACCTATCAGCAAGAGCTGTTAGGTAAAAAATCCTGCCGTAATCCTCGTCCGCGCCCCTCTTCCTCCTCATCCTCCTTCACCTGATCCTGTCAGATACCATCTTGCACACGCGCAGACTGAAGGAGCAGCCTGAGGGACATCGACCACGAAGCATGATGGTCCTCCTCATGCTCCTCCTCCTCCTCCTCCTCTTCCTTCACCTCCTTCTCGTCCGATCGGAGAATTACCATTTCCCACACGCACGGCGCGAAGCAACAGCTTGAGGGACATCGACCACGAAGTCTGATGCTCCTTCTCCTCCTACTGTTTATTATCCTCCTCCTCCTCCTCCTCCTCCTCCTCCTCCTCCTCCTCCTCCTCCTTATCATCATCATCCTTCTCCTTCATTCCCTTCTCCCCCTCCTCCCTCTGGTTGGGAAGTGAGGTTACTCCCCAGACATAGGGCGGGCCCCTGGCGAACGGCCAGCCTGGTCCTTGGGAGAGGCCGCTCTTCCCCCTCCTCCGCCGTCTGCCTCTGTGCTTCCCAGAGGTCTCCACAATTTCCGAGAGCCTCCCAACTCATGACTCCTCCTCTTCTTCCTTCGAGGCGAGTGTATGTCCCAACTCCGAGTTTTGTTCAGCTTACGTGGTACTCCTCTTCTCTGCCCTTGTTCAGTAGACGCACTGATTCCCAGCGCTTTGCCGCCAGATGCTTTATCTTGTCGCACATCGTGCCAGACTGGCGCTTACGGGCCACCTTGTGTCGCTCGCGGTTCACTGCGACAGATCCGATGGCCAACGTGCCAAAGAATGACAAAACGACAAGTCCACAGTGGAGGAGCGGAAGCGTCCAGAACGTAGGCCGAGCCTCCATGTTGGGGATGAGCCTGCCCCTTGCGTGCAAGCCCTGGCTGCGCCTGGCCGCTCCGCTCTTCAGCGGCAAGCTCTCCACTGGCCCACCACTTTGCTCTGCACCCCGCTCGGTCCCCGAGGCCGCCCCCGCTCCCCCCAGTCGCCGATCCTCGGCGGTCGGGCCCTGGTCTCCGCCTCTGCGGCCGCTCCTCCTCCTCATCCTCCTCCTCCTCTTCCTCCTCCTCCTCCTGCTCCTCCTCCTCCTCCTCCTCTTGCTCCTCCTCCTCCTCCTCCTCCTCCTCCTCCTCCTTCTCCTGCCTCCCGCACGCACCGCGCCCGGCGCTTCCCGCTGGTATCGATCCTCCCGCTTGCGTCCGCTGGCGCTGCCGTTCTGCAAGGTGCGCACGCCCTCCGCCGCGAGCGCAGCGGAGGCCCTCGAGCTCGACGGTCCAGGCCCTCCGCGCGGCGAGGCCGCCGAGGCCGTGCGGCACCGCATGCGCTGCGGGGACGCCGGGTGGAGGCCTCCGCGGTGCCGCCCGCTCCTCCGTTTCCTTGTCGCCCTCCTCCCCCTCCTCCTCCTCCTCCTCCTCCTCCTCCTCCTCCTCCTCCTCCTCCTCCTCCTCCCTCCTCCTCCTCCTCCTCCTCCTCCTCCTCCTCCTCCTCCTCCATTCTTCCTCTTTATATATAACTCCTCCCTGTCGCACCCCGAGGCCAGTTTTTAGAGCGGGCCGGGCGTTTCGCCTGAGACTTCCTCACCATTTATGATTCTGAAGCTTAAGAAGTGGCAACAGCTTCACAGATGGAGGACGGGTCGTTTTCAAAACGTGGCTCTCGCTTTAGCGCCGCGCACATTCGCTTTCAAAATTTGCCAGAGTTTCACGAATTAAGAGCGGGTGGTTTTCAAAATGTGGCTCTCGCTTCAGCGCCGCGCACATTCTTTGTAAAAAATTGCAGGAGCTTCACGGATTGAGGGCGGGTGGTTTTCAAAATGTGGTTATCGCTTTAGTGCCGCGCACAGTGCACAAGCTTGCAAGAGCTTCACGGATTGAGGGCGTGTGGTTTTCAAAATGTGGCTCTCGCCTTAGCGCCGCGCACATTTTTTGTGCAAAATTGCAGGAGCTTCACGGATTGAGGGCGGGTAGTTTCAAAATGTGGTTCTCGCCTTAGCGCCGCGCACAGTATTTGTGAACAAATGCAAGAGCTTCACGGATTGAGGGCCAATGGTTTTCAAAATGCGTCTCTCGCCTTAGCGCCGCGCGCATTCTGTTTTAAAAAAATGCAAGAGTTTCACTGGATCCCTTGACCAACGCACCAAACATTGCGTTCTGGAAGGATTCAGGATTATGCGGGTGCAACAGTTATGTTGATTCGCGGTGTTGAAATCAAAAAATAGCGTTGTGGCACGATTCCGGATCGCCAGAACGCAGCAGTCAGGTTGATACGTGGCGTTGATATCCCGAGAACAATGTTTTGGCATGATTCAGGATCTTCTAACGGTTGTCTTCCAACGAGGCAGTTCCCTCAATGGAAATGAACCGTTGTAGGGGCCTGTGAAGAGGGGAGGGAGGGAAAATTCCAACATCGTTGATGACTCTTGCGTTTACACTGGTCCTCCTCCTGCTCCTGCTCCTGCTGCTCCTGCTGCTCCTCCTCCTGCCCTTCCTCCTCCTCCTCCTCCTCCTTCTCCTTCTCCTGCTCCTCCTCCTCCTCCTCCTCCTCCTCCTCCTCCCCTCCTCCCCCCTATCCTCCTCCTCCTCCTCCTCCTCCTTCTCCGTCTCCTCCTCCTCCTCATCCTCCTCCTCTTCCTCCTCCTCTTCCTACTCCTCATTATCCTCATCCTGCTCTTCCTCGTCCTCCTCCTCCTCCTCCTCTTCCTCCTCCTCTCTCTCGCACTCTCTCTCTTTCTCTCTCTCTCTCTCTCTGTCAGACTCAAGGCAATTGGTTCAAGCAGCCTCTCACCCTCCTCCTCATCCTCCTCCTCATCATCCTCCTCCTCCTCTTCCTCCTCCTCCTCCTTCTCCTCCTCCTCATCATCATCAGCATCCTCATCCTCCTCCTCCTCCTCCTCCTCCTCCTCTTCCTCCTCCGCCTCCTCCTCCTCATCGGCCGCACGCTTCACAGGGCAAGCTCAGGGACCTCACGCCTGCTGGTTGGAGTCGCGTGGCCGCTTGTGGCTTTAGCATGAAAGAGCTCCCGCGCGAGGGGGTGCGGAGGGTGGAGGCCCCGAGGGGGCAGCGGGGAGATCAGGCCCGTGGTGTTGGGCTCGGGCGGCACGGCCCGCGGCGGGCCCGAGGTTCCTCAACCGCGGGGAGGGGCACATGGAGGAGCGCCGGCGGCTGAGCGGAGCGGGCCTCCAGGAGTCGGCGAGGGGGCCGGCCAAAAGCCCAGCCCAGGGGGGGGACCAGGGAGGAGGAGGAGGAGGAGGACCACCAGAGTAAGCCCAAGACGCATCAACGATGTTGCCATAAGAGCCCTCCCCCCAGGGTCCCTCGCCAAAGGTCCTCACAAAATTGCTTCGCTACTGGAAATGTCCCTTTGGAAGACCAGCCGTCTGAGAATCCTCAATCGTGCCAGAACACCACCCCTTAGATTTCAACGCCGCGAGTCACATGTACTGTTGCGTTTTGGCGATCCTGACTCGCGCAAGGACACCATTCCTGGCACCTCAACACCGCAAGTCGGCGTGCTTGTTGTTCCCTTCCGAACCTGTTTCGTGCCAGAACACCATGCATAGCACGTCAACGCTAAGAATCCGTTAAGCAGTGCGTTAAGCAGTTGTAAAATGCTCAAATGAATGCGCGCGGCGCTAAGGCCGCCTTGCATCCCTGAACCTCTTCCGCACTTTAACGACGAATGTATGCGGCCCTGGGACGAAAGCCACATTTTGAAGAGGAACCGCCTTCCATCCGTGAAGCTCTTGCGAACTTGTTAAACGAATGTGCGCGGTGCTACGGCGAAAGCCACGTGTTGAAAAGGAACCGCCCTCCGTCCGTCAAATTATGTTGCCAGTTTTTCAGACGAAAGTGCGCGGCGCTGACGCTGAGGCGAGAGCGACACTTTGAATATCACCCATCTTCCATCCGTGAAGCCCGTGAAAAATTGTAACACACATGTGCGCGGCGCTAATGCGAGAGCCACATTCTGAAAGGAATCGCCCTCCATTCGTGAAGTTCTTGCGGGTTTGCACGACGAAGCGCGCTGCGCCAAGGCGAGAGCCACATATTGAAAGCCACCCGCCCTCCATCTGTGGAGTTCTTGCAAACTTGTACGATGAGTGGTCGTGGCGCTAAATCGAGAGCAACATTTTGAAAAGGAACCGCCCTCCGGCTCTAAAGCTCTTCCACATATTTGAAGCGAATGTGCGCGCGGCGCTATCGCGAGAACCGCATTTTGAAAACCACCCGCTCTGAATACGTGGCGCTAAGGCGAGAGCCACCTTTTGAAAACGTCTTGCAACTTCTAAGCTCCAGGATCATAAATGGACAGGAAGCCTCAGGCGAAACGCCTGGCCCGCCCTACCGACGCGCTTCGGGGCGCGATAGGGAGCAGTTATCTATAAGGAAAAGGGATGACGGAGGCAGTGGGCGAGGAGGAGCCAGAAGACGCCGAGGGGGAGGAGGAGGAGGAGGAGGAGGAAAAGGAGGAAGAGGAGGAGGAGGAGGACGAGGAGGAGGACGAGGAGGAGGAGGAGGACGAGGAGGAGGAAGAGGAGGACGAGGAGGAGAAGGAGGAGGAAGAGGAGGAGGAGGATGTGGCGGCGCCGCCGCTGCGTGGCGAGCAGGAGGCGAGTGCCGGCGCTGCGCGCGCGGGCGCAGCACGGCGCGCGGCGGCGCCGACCGCCTGTCCCAGGGGCCCCCTTCGGACTGGGACGCCTGGGGTCGCGACGGAGAGGAGGAGGAGGCGGAGGAGGAGGCGGAGGAGGAGGAGGAGGAGGAGGAGGCGGAGGAGGAGGAGGAGGAGGTGGAGGGAGGAGGAGGAGGAGGAGGAGGATGCGGAGGAGGAGGAGGAGGAGGAGGAGGAGGAGGAGGCGGAGGCGGAGGAGGAAGCGGAGGAGGAGGCGGAGGAGGAGGAGGAGGAGGCGGAGGAGGAGGAGGAGGCGGAGGAGGAGGGCCGGTGCGCCCGCTGGAGGGCTGATGGGGTGGTTTGACGAAGCTGGGCGGGCATGCTTTTGTTCAGCGCCCACCTCTGCACCTCGTGCCACAGCGAACGCCAGGATACAAGATGCAGGCCCGGATCTCAGTTCTGTTCTCTCTCTCCTTCTCTCTCTCTCTCTCTCTTTCTCTCTCTCTCTCTCTCTTTCTCTCTCTCTCTCTCTCTCTCTCTCTCTCTTTCTGTACCTATTCATATATATATATATATATACATACATATATATATGTGAAAATTTACACAGATCTATACATATACCTATACGACCACCCTTCGGTTGATAAGCAGGTTCGGAGGGGAGGAACCAACGTCTCATTCGATCGGTCACACTATCGATCCCACTACCGATATCACTATGTGTCTCGCTCGATCGATCTCATCCGATCGATCTGACAATCGATATCACTCGATCTAGTTCATTCGATCGATATCACAATCGATCTGACTATCGATCTCACAGTCGATATCACTATCGATCTCACTATCGATCTCACAATCGATCTCACATTCGGTCTAACTGTCGATCTCACGATCGATATCAGAATCAACGTCATTATCAGCATCAGCATCATTATCATCATCGTCACCAACGTCATCATCAGCATCATCCGGACACCACCATCATTACTTCACCACTAGCATCATCAACACCCTCACCACCATCATAATCATCATCGGGACACCATTACCGTCACCACCACCATCATCATCATCATCAACGTCATCATCATCGGGGCACCATCATCATCATCATCGGAGCACCACCATCATCAGCATATTATCATCATGATCATGAACAACATCATCAACATCACCATCATCATCGTCGGGACACCATCATCATCATTCGCAACATCAGCATCATCATTAACACCATCATCATCGGAGCACCATCACGCATCACCATCACCATCATCACCATCATCATCCTCAACATCGCCGGGACACCATCACCATGATCAACATCAGCATCATCATGGCCACCATTGGGCCACCATCATCAAGATCACCATCTTCACCGCATCATCATCCTCACAATCAACATCATCCCACTTATCATCGGGGCACCATCATCGTCATCATTATCATTCTCATCACCATCATCGGGACACCATCATCATCACCATCATCATCAACAGCATCACCATCAACCTCATCATCATCGGGACACCATCATCATCATCTCAATCATCACCATCAAATCAAACGATCATCATCAACATCATCAATATTATCAACATCGTCATCATTAGGGCACCATCACCATCAGCAACATCAGCACCATCAACATCATCGGGGCACCACCATCTTCACCACCATCACCATCATCATCGGCATCGTCAACATCACTATCATCATCGGGACACCGTCATCATCACCACCATCATCATCATCATCATCATCATCGTCAACATCATCAACATCATCATCATCATCATCATCATCGGGACACCGACGGGACACAGGCGGGACACCACCGGGACACCGCGCGCCACGGGCCCCCGAGCGGGACACCGGCGGGACACCGCGGGGCACCGGTTGCCGGAAGAGAGACTTTTGGTCCGGCCGCGCCTCAGCTACAGGAGACTTATTTCTCGCCCGCCCACGCAGCTTGGCCTCGCCCGCACGCACGGCACGCACGAACACGAAACCGAAACCGATTTCCCGGTAAGGGTGCTCTCCGTTCCACTTCGGTATCACCCCCCCTCACCTTCGATATACATACATATATATATATATACATTTATATATACATGTATGTATATATATGTATATATATACCTATACGACCACCCTTCGGGTGATAAGGAGGTTCGGGGGGGGAGGAACCAACGTCTCACTCGATCAGTTTCACTATCGATCTCAGTATCGGTATCGCTCGATCGATCTCCCTCGATCGATCTCACAATCGATATCACTCGATCTATCTCACAATTGATTCGACAATCGATCTCACAATCGGTATCACAATCGATATCACATTCGGTCTCACTATCGATTTCACTATGGATATCACAATCGCTCTCACAATCAATGTCATCATCATCATCAACAACAACATCAACATCAACAGCATCATCACCAACATCATCATAATCGGGACACCGTCTTCATCATCAACACCAACATCAGCATCACCACGGTCATCAACATCATCGGGACACCACCATCATCACCATCATCACAATCAGCATCATCAACATCGTCATCACCATCAACAGCATCGGGACACTGTCATCGCCATCATCATCATCAGCATCATCATCGGGACACCATCATGATCACCATCGTTAGCATCATCATGATCGGAACACCATCAGCATCACCTCATCCTCATCATCGACATCATCATGTTCATCCGCATCATCAACATCATCATCAGCTTCATCATTATCGTCGTCATCATCGAGGGACCATCATCACCATTAACAACATCAGCCTCAACATCATCATCATCACCATCGGGACGCCATCATCATCAACATCCTCACAATCACCATCCGGATAATCATCATCATCGGGACGCCATAATCATCATCAACATCATTCTCATCAACATCATCATCATCGGGACACAATCATAATCAGCATCATCAACATCAGCATCATCATACTCATCACCATCGGGACACCATCATCGTCATCATCATGATCATCAACATAATCAGCATGATCCTCATCATTCTCATCATCGGGACACCATCAGCATCATCATCGTCATCATCGACAGCATCATCATCATCGGGACACCATCATCATATCATCATCATCGTCCTCATCATCATCAACAGCATCACCATCATCATTATCGACGACATCATCAGCAGCAGCATCATCATCATCACCATCATCATCATCATCATCATCATCTCATCCTCTCATCATCATCATCATCATCATCATCATCGCGGGACACCGCGGGACACTGGCGGGACACCGCGGGGCACCGCGGGACTTTCGCGGGACACCGGCGGGACACCGCGGGCCACCGGCCGCCCGGAAGGGAATCATTTGGTCGGGCCGCGCCTCAGCCACACGGGACTTTCGCGGGACACCGGCGGGACACCGTGGGCCACCGGCCGCCCGGTGGAGAATCATTTGGTCCGGCCGCGCCTCAGCCACAGGAGACTTTCTCTCGCCCGCCCACGCAGCTTCGCATCGCCCGCACGCACGGCACGCACGAACACGAAACCGAAATCGATTTCCCGGTAGGGGGGCTCTCCGTTCCACTTCGATCTCACCCCCTCACCTCCGATATATTTATATATATAAAAAAAAATGGATAGGTGTCTGCAGTTCCCTTTCTATATACAAACAAAATGCAATCATACATGTTATGCTAGCTAGTGTGGACCCCAAACAGCATGGCTCTAGCAACGTATGTGGAGCCATCTACATGGAGCAATATTTGCGGCACAACATAAGCAGTGCACTGTTTGTTGTGCCACCGACATTGTGAACGTCATGGTGTGCCTTATGTGTGGGGCAGCATGTGTGGAGCTATATGTGCGATTATATGTTGAACCGCTTACAATGTGAAGGTTATGGTGCGCAATTTCTGCTACGCAATGTGTGTGAAACAGTTACGTGCCGCAATGTACGCGATGCAATATATGTGGTGCGCATTCTTATGTGGTGCAAGTAATTTCTGTTCGCAGTGAGTTGTCCACTCCGCTGCTCGCGCAAACATCCCACCCACCCACCCGCAACTGAGTTTGCAAACCTCATGCGGCGGTGATTGCGATGAGTGCATGGCGGTGGCTGGTGCATCTCTGCGGCCGCGCCAGCCCGCGCATGCGCGCGCGCAACGGCCAGGTAGTTTGGCGCGACCGACGAGGCCGCGGTGGTGATGACCGCTCGGCACATCCCAGCAGGCACTTGGGTGCGAGTCGGCGGCGTGGGCGGGCGCGGTATCATAGCAACGTCGATTATTTCAGACACGATGACGATGATAGTGGCGATGCTGGCGGCGACAATTGTAGACACGATGATGATGATAGTGGCGATGACGGCACCGATGCCGATTACGCCGGCGACTATGACGGCGTCTTCGCGTCGGTGATGAAGGTTTTGGAAGAAATTCGAAACGCGCGCGCGGCAGACGCGCGAGAGCGGCTCGCATGGTATAATTTGCAACGGATCTTACCACCCCAGCACGCGCGCAAGGGCGTTCGAACGATTTCGACACGCGCGCGCTTGAAGCCCGTTTGGTAGTCTGTTTTGGAAAATGTTGAAAACCATGGTCTTCTTAAGAATTCACAAAAGCTCGCACACACACACACACGCTTTTGTTGAAAATCGGTGCTGCGAAACCTTGTGTGTTATATACATGTTTGGACATTCGATTTTGTGATCCTTCCGAAACCGAGGGTGTTTGAAAGATTTCCGCATGCGCGCGCGCGACGACGCGCGTGCGTGCACTTCGCTTCATTTTTTGAAAAGGGTTTTCGCGACGGCACGCGCGCAAGGGCGTTCGAACGATTATGACATGCGCGCGCGAAGCCCGTTTGGTAGTTGTTTTGGAAAATGCTGAGAAACCAAACTTATGTTTCTCTTAAGAATGCAAAATAGCTCGCAGACACACGGCTTTGTTGAAAATCGGTGTTGCGAAGCCTTGTGTGTTCTATATATGTTTGGGCCCTCGATTTTGAAATCCGTCTGGAACCGAGGGTTTTTGAAGGATTTTCGCATGCGCGCGCGACGACGCGCGCGTGTGCACGTCGTCTCATTTTTGCGCAAGGGTTCGTTGAATGAAAACTTTATGATGTTTGATAAACGAGATCGCGCGCATATTTATGTGTATACATACATACATACATACATACATACATACATACATACATGCGCAAAGGAACCGATGGGGGACCAGTATCGGTTTGGCTGGGATAGCATGAACTCACAGGTAGGATGGGCATTGGGTCAGAACCATGTGCATTTTACATTGGTTCTTGGGGGTTGATAAGTCCGGGGGGGAAGAGTGGCAGAGCCTATATATATATATATATATATAGATATGGAAAGAAAGGAAAGTCCATGTGGCGCATCTGCGTTGTGCAATCAACGTGGCGCGATCTACATGGTGCAGTCTAGGTGGTGCGATCTGTATTGCGCAACCCATATGGTGCAATTCACATGGTGCAATTAAAGGACCTGGAGTTGACAACACCACTGTTCGCGCAAGCATCCCACCCACCCGCAACTTGGTTTGCAAACCCATGCGGCGGCGATTGTGATGAGTGCTTGGCGCTGGCTGGCGCATCTGTGCGACCGCGCTGGACCACGCCGCGCTGGCGCGCGGGCACTTCACTGCGAGTCGATGATTCGGGCGGGCACAATATCATGGCGACGTGGACAACAGCGGCAGCGGCGGTGATTGTAGCGATGATGGTGCTGATGATGACGATGACGATGATGTTGTCCCCGCGTCGGTGATGAAGTTGTTGGACATGCGCGCGCTGCCGACGCGCGTAAGTGGCCCACCGCACTGCATCATATGACAGGAATCAATCGCGCAAGGGCGCCCGAATGATTTTGACATTCGCGCGCGAGGGACCCGCTTGGTCGCAGCTGATGAAAACGTTGAAAACACACCAATGGTGTTCATAAGGTTTCGCAAGAGCGCGCGCGCGCAGATTTTGTGTTAAGTCCTGTTGCAAGCCCATTGCCTTGATATGTTGTCGGGGACCCCGGTCTTGAAATCCTTACGATACCTCCGGTCTTCCAAGAATGTCCAAAGAAGTTCGGCATGCGCGTGCGACGGCGCGCGCGTGTCGACGTTGTCCAGTAGTTGCGTAAGGGAGTTTCGACAATTAGTGACTCGTGATAGACGACTGCACGCGCATATTTTTTGTTGACAAGGACGCTGGGGGATAGCGGCACCCCTTGGGATAATACGAATTGAATAATTCAAATGAGCGAAGGTGCCAGGTCCGATGGAAAGTGTACTTCCCATCGGGAAACGATAAAGTTGGGGGTGGGGCCGATATCGTTGTTTAGAAAAGAAAACCTACGTTGTGCAATATATATATATATATATATAGACGATGGCTTCTATGTTGCGCAATTGGTGTTGATTTCTTTTCGATTGACCAACCCGCATGCCCGTAAAATCATCTCACCCACCTACCCGCAATGTGGTTTGCAAAACCCATGCGGCTGCGATTGCGATGGCTGCTTGGCGTTGGTTGGTGCATCGTTGCGGCCGCGTTAGCCCGCGCATGCTCGTGCGCAGAGCGGCCACATACTTTGGCGCGACAGACGCGACCACAGTGGCGCTGACCGATGGGCACTTCCAAGCGCGTCTCGCAGGCCGCTTTGACGCGCGGGCACTGCAATGCGAGTCGGTGACTTGGGCGGGCGCGGTATCATGGCGACGCCGACAACAGCAAAAACGATGATGATAGTAGTAGCGATGATGGTGGTGATGACGCCGGCGACGATGGCAAAGCCAATGACGGCGCCGATGATGACCACGCCGATGACGATGATGGTGTCTTCGCGTCGGTGGTAAAAGTTTTGAAAGGAATTCGGCATGCGCGCGCGACCGGCCCGCGTTGCATTGTTTGACTGGGATCGTGCCCCCCCCCCCAACCTGCGCGCACGGGCGTTCGAATGATTTTGATACGCGCGCAGAAGAGGCCCGTCTGGTCGAGTATGGTGAAGATGCTGAAACCCCGATAGTTTCTAGATTTCGCGAGGGCGCGCGCGCGTAGATTTTTCGTTCGAGAGCTTAGGTTGCACAGCCATGTGTTTGTTATACGCTTCGGGACACTCGATGGCAAAATCTCCACGACATGTCAGGTTGTCGAAGGATTCCGGGATGCGCGCGCGACGACGCGCGCGTGTGCATTTCGTCCCGTCTGTTACAAGGGATTGTTGACAATTGTGGATGTTTGGTAAACGGGTGCGCGCGCATAGCATTTGTTGCAAAGGGTGGCAAGGAGTGTCGAGATTGACTTGGTTTGGATGCCACGAATTCATATGCAGGATAGTCGACGGGGCAGAATCTTGTTTACATTTCACTACAAAAAGGCGGGCGGATAATCCCAGGGGGTGGTATATCTTAAATATTTGCGACGGGAGAAACTCAGTTGTGCAATTTTCGTTGTGCAATATATGGTTTGCAATACATGGCATGCTATATATGTTGTGTGTATGTGTACATATAGATGAGAATATATTACATAAATGTATGTCTATATATATACATATATATATATGTTTGTACAAATATAGACACACCTATATGCATACATATCTACTACATACACGCACGCATGCATACATACACACACATACACATACCTAGATGTTGCGACGAGGCGGCGACGGGGCGGCGACGGCGGCAACATAGCCGCCAGACCACCAGCCAGGCCCAGAAGACAGGCGGTGACGACGCGGCGACGGGGCAGCGACGGTGGCAACATAGCCGTGGCCGCCAAGCAGCCAGCCAGGCCCAGCCCCGTAGAAGTCAAGAACCCGTGAGCGCATGCACTGTTTGGGTAATAAAGGAATTCCAGATATGATAACATCATACGATAGAACGTTGTCTAGAGTCATAGAGCAAGGGGCCTTCGCACGGTGCCCCGCGGAGGGCCAGTTCTTGGGAGGAGCTCCAGGGCGAGCGCAGCCGCGCGGCGCTGGAGCGGGGGCTGAGCGACCCCCGGGCGGCGGAGGGGGGCAGTCTGGTCCCCAGCTTCGTCGAACAAGAGAGGTCCGCTGTCTGCGCGCACCGGGGCGACCGATCGATACTTATCAGGACGTGTGTTGCCCGAATGTGCGTTCACCCTGTGCAGCTCCACTGATATCACGCAGCCTGGTATCACCGCCTGCGTCGTGTCGAAGGGCCTCGGTGTACAGGCACACATTGCGCTAACCCACATTCTGAGGATCATCGAACCGACTGCGGAAGTCATTGCCACTGCGGACGAGGCGGATGCGTTCGATAGCCAGGACCGCACAGAGCACCATGGCCGCGATGCACAATCGCCAGGCAGTGGCCCTTTCCTGGGGCGGCGCTCCGGGGCACGACCGTCGAGCTCCCGGGGCGCGGCGAGCGCACGCGGCCGTCCTGGCCGCAACATGCCCGGGGGCAGGGCGCTGAGCCCCACCGGCCGCAGCCTGATCTCGTGGCGTGCCGTCCGGCCCCGCAGCAGACCCGCGGGTGCGGCGGCCACCAGTCGAGGTCGGGCTCCTGTCATGGCGCGGCGTGCCCGTGGCCGGCGGCGCCCAGTCAGCACCCGGGCGGGGCCGCGGCTGCCGGCGGCCGCGCCCCAGCGGCTCTCCACCAGCCACGCGCTGGAGGGGGGGGGGCGCTGGGCGACCCCTCCACGGGGCCCAGTGTGTCCATTTCTTGCCACTTCCTGCTTCGCCCATCGACCCCTGCGGCCCCCTGCCGCGCCCCGCCCCCCCGCCCGTGCCCAGCGGCGGCCCGCGCTCGCGAGGTCGCGAGGCCCGGAGGGGCCCAAGGTAGGGCCGCCTCGACGTCGGGCGCCGGCCAGCAGGCCCCCATCCATGCGGGGAGGAGGGGCGGAGCGCACGGGTACGTCCAGTTGTGATGCTTCTGAGCCCGCGCCGCGTGGCCCTGCCGGTCGGGCCGTCCGACCGAGGGAGGACATGCGGAGGAGGAGGAGGAGGAGGAGGAGGAGGAGGAGGAGAAGGAGGAGGAGGAGGAGGAGGGTCATCCCTCCTCCTCCTTTTCCTTCTCGTCCTCCTGGCAACAGCGACGCGAAAGGAGGAGGAGGAGGAGGAGGAGGGATGAGCAAGGGAAGGAGGGACGAGGGAGCGTAGGAGGGACGAGGGAGGAGCGAGGAGGGAGGAGAAGGGAAGAGGAGAGAGGAGAGGGGTGGAGGAAGAGAGGAAGGGAGCAGGAGGAGGAGGAGGATCAGGAGCAGGAGGAGGAGCAGGAGCAGGAGCAGGAGCAGGAGCAGGAGCAGGAGCAGGAGCAGGAGCAGGAGCAGGAGCAGGAGCAGAAGCAGCAGCAGGAGCAGGAGCAGGAGCAGGAGTAGGAGCAGGAGCAGAAGCAGGAGCAGGAGCAGGAGGAGAAAAAGTGGGCTGCCCGTGGGACACTTCGGTCGGCCCAGGTGAACCTCCTTGCGAAGCTCGCCATGCCATGCGAGAAGGGCGCGGCACCAGCGCCATGCAAGCTGGGCGACGAGGCCCTGCGGCTGCTGCAGAAGAAGGCCGTTGGGAGCCAGAATCAGGGAACCGGAAGGCTCGGGCTTGCCAGGGCTCTGGTTTGCCCCCACGTTTGACGGTCCCGGCGTGAATTTTGACGGTTTGGGTCTCACTCTCCCGTGCTTTGTGTTGGCCTGCCCCGTCTTGCAACGTGTCGCCGTTCAGTTGTGTTGCCATTATGCTCGTGATTTGTTCACGTACCGATTTGGCTTGTCTTGCGTTGCAAGTGCCATGCGTTGTCATGTGTTTCCTTCAGCAGCATTGCTTCGGCGCGCCTTGCTTTAACTACTCTAACCTTGCATTCGTTGGCCGCGCCACGCCTTGCAACGCCCAGTCTCTGCTCGCATTGCGTCGAACTGTCGGACCTCGTTTTGTGCCGTGCTCCTTTGCAGTGCGTGGCCTTCTCACATGGCCTCATCTGGATCTGCCGCTTCACACACACACACACACACACACACACACCATGCGCTAGCCTTGATTAGTTGATTTCGCTTGGCCGCGCGTTGCTGCATCGTGTCTGGCGGATCCAGTCGGCCTCCGTCGCTTCCGCCACCAGCCGCAGACCAGGCCGTGCGCGAGCTGTCTTCGGAGAGAAAGGCCCCAGTCCCACAAAGCCGCGCCCTGCGTCAGACATCCCGCCTTGCTCAGTGGTCGTTTTTTATCTCGTTGTTTTGCCGATCGGCGCGGGCCCTCGCACCCCCCCCTCCCCCATGATGGAGTAGATCGTGTCTGTTTTTTGGCGCCTGTTTCAAGCAGGTGGAGTCTCCCCCAGGGACGCAGGATTCCAAACAGTCGCACTAAGCAGATGTCCAGCGCCAGACCCCCCCCTCCCCCCCTTGTCTGCCCAATGTCGAAACGCCGAATAAAAAACGCACTCACTGAACCGTGCACTCACCTTGCAACTTCGTGACTTGCGGCCCCTCTTTTGCGCTCCAGGTCCTTCCCGGTCTTCTTCTTCGTCGTCTTCTTCGTCTTCACCAGCGGAGGCGAAGAAGGGGATTCGCCCACGGGGGGGGGAACATCGACCCATTCATCGCCGACCGCGACCCGAGTGCCCCCATCTTGCCTAGGAGCGATCGTGCGGCTTCGCAATCGGAGGCGTGCCCCCCCCCGATCTGCCGGCGACGTGTCGTCGATTTTCCCGGCCGAAGCTCCCCTCCCTGAGCCAGTGCCCTGTCTATCATCAGGAGGAAAGAAACACACAGACACAATTAATCGTCGATTCCCCCAGAAAGTATGGGAAAATATGGGAAGTGGGGGGGAAGACAAAAACCCAGAAAATATGAGAAAATATGAGGAATTATTTTATTTGTGTGTATTTATTTGTGTGTCCCAGGGCCCCTTCATATCAGCGCGAAGGGGTTGGCCTTCTCAGATTGGGAGGGAGCTTCTAAAAAGCCTTCTTGCCCTCTCGGACTTCTGGGAAGCATCCACGCTGTTGTGAGGAGCCCCCTGCCTTCTGGGAAGGCCGCCCTCCCCCGCCCCGCCCCCATCTACGCGCCGCCAGCTTTCGCCTCCCCGCGTCCCCCCTCGCGGGAGGTGCAACGGGCAAGCGCCGCGATGATGGCTGGCGCCTCGGCTCTGGAAGCCCTGCAGCAGCAGCAGATGCAGACGCAGATGGCGGCGCAGTCGCAGGCGCGACCGGGTCCTCGGGGATTGGCCCCCGCAGACGTCTTTGGGTCCGATCCGGGTCCCGCACACCCCTCCAGTCGGGCCGGACGAAAGGGTAGGACAGGGACACGGGGGTTTACGAAATCTGCTGCATGCAGCTGGTTTCGGCCCCGCCGCCGGGCCCATTCCTCGACACATGGGCGCCAGGAGGTGCCAGAAAAACAAGCTGCATGAGCTAAGTCTCTACCCTGCCCTTGGCTCTCCTACCCTTTCGTCCCCCCAGATCCACTCAGGGAGGGCGCCCATGGGATCTCCAGCCACCCAGAACGTTCCAAAAAGGGCTGCTGCTTCGAGAAGCCGAGGGGTTGACGCATGTCCCTCGGCGCAGGGCGCACGGAAGCTGACCGAAGTGATAGCGAGGGCGGCGTTGACAGCGGAAGTTTGGTGGAGGCCGACGGGAGCAAAGGTTGAAGTTCCGAGAGAGGTCGGCCACGCGCAGAGGAGGGTAGGGGGAGGGGGGAAGGTTTCTTAGAAGCACCCCTGCTTCTTAGAAGGCGCGGGCCTTATCTGTAGATGTAGGGCTGGCGCCTTCTAAGAAACAGCCTCCTTCTGAGAAACCCTCCCCCCTCCACCTACCCACATTTTTGCGCACCGGCAAGAGGGCCAGCGTGCCTGCACTGCCCTTGGAAGGGGGCAGGACAACTCTGGCGCGCGTCCCGTCTCCCCGTCTCCCCTCCATGTCAGTGTCCGCGCGGAGCGCCACTCCGATTTTTCCGCCGTCGTCCGCGGCGGACTCAGAGCATTGACATCGGCGGTCGGGGGGGAGGGGGGGGGGCCAAGTTAGGTGCGCTCGCGTCAACATCTGACATCCTACCCCTCCCTCCCATCCCTTACCATGGCGCTGATTTTCTCTATCCGTGGACGCGTGTCGTAGCGGACCTGTGGCTCCGCGCGCGTGTGCGGGGGCGGAGAAATCGAAAAAGTGGTTGGATTAAGTATTTGTCCAGGGGGGTGCAGGGCCTGGGGCCTGAAGGGCCAGTCGCCTCGGGCAGGAGGGGGGGCACAGCGGCGGCGGCGCAAAAACGCCACCAGGGCGTAAACGTCCAGCGGACGTTTACGCCCTGGTGGCGCAGTTACCGCGGCACGTCGCGGCGTGCTCAATTAGGGTCATCTGTCCCTTGCATCACCTCTAATGAGGGTCATTTTGTCCCTCGCACGTGCACTCGCCTCCGCGGCTTTCGCGCCGCTTTGGCTAATTATCTGCTGCCTGTGCCCCAGCCGTTTATCCCGCTTCTTGACCTCTGTCCTGGAGCCGCCAACCAAAAAAAGTAAACGTCCAGCGGGCCACGACTGGACACTTGCTCGAATTCCCCCCCGTGGTTCACCTCACACGATGCGGAAGATCCCAGTCAGAAGATCGAGGAGGTAGGCTCCGCGAGCAGGTTGACGGACACAATGCTCAGATTGTCCTGGTCCGGTTGTTCGAGAGGCGTGCCCTCAAGAGTGACGGAATGGGAACGTCGAGGCCAGCGGGTGTGCGTACGTTAAGAAAGAGAAAGACAGCCTTTGGGAAGCCTCAGCCGAGACGTCAGCCCGAAGCGTGTTGGATCTGGAGCAACTTTTCCTCGGGGACGTCCAGGAAGTTGGCCCATGTTCTCAAACCACCTGCGCGTGCACGAGGCCACGCGCGGAGGGTGGTTGACCGAGCGTTTGCGTAAGGTTTCGTTTGGATGCCGACAGATGCTATTCGAGATATGGTGGTCTTGATCGCAGCCCCGACTGTAAGCCCCCTTGATTACCCAGCCACTGCCCCTGAATTCTCTTGCCACCCCTGCTCCCCCTCCAGCGACTTCCAGGGGTGTGCTCTGCATCCGTAGCCGTATGTCGAACACAAAAGCAGGATAAACATAATTTGTTGGCGCTCCGCGCTGATTTATTGGATCCGCGCTGGGCCCGCCCAGCGGCGCCTCAGGCGCCGCCCCAGGCGCGCTCCGCGCGCCAGGGAGGGGGGCCCAGCGCAGATCCAAGAAAGCCATGCGGAGCGCCAAAGATTGATGTCTATGCAGCTTTGCCTTCTCCTGAGGTTTGGACCCGAGGGGGGGGTCACCGTCGCCAGCTTGCGCTCGTCACCGTCGTTCAGCATCCTCCCTGGACTTCCCCTCGCTGTGGCACGATCACAGCGGGAGTGGTTGGCCCTTTGCTGCCTCCCCGTAGGTCCGAAGACGATTCGGGAAGCGAAGCCCGTCTTGGGGGAGGAGGAGGCTTTGGACTCGAGGGGGGGTCACTCTCGTTCGGCATCCTCCCGCACCGCGCGGAAGCATCAGCATCTGCCCTCGCGTCCAGCTCGGCTGCCGCCCTGCCCTCGCCCTGCTTCCGCGAGAGTATACCGCGTGCGCACGTGGCGCATGCGAAGCGCCGAGCACGATTAGGCAGGGGCAGAAGCACACAGGCACAACGAATGGTCGATCCCCTAGAAAATATGGGAAGATATGGGAAGGGGGGGAAGACAAAAACCCAGAGGATGTGGTAAAAGGTGGGGAATCCTGTTGTTCGTGTGTATCTATCCGTAAGGGCTTCGCCCCCTGCCGCCGGTCCCCTCTCTATCATAGTGGGATACATCAGAGCTATATTGGGATGTTCGGGCGCCGTCTTGATGACATTCCGGAACGTCAGGCTAGGGCGGCTGGCGATGAGCAAAACAGATTGAGATGTTGAAGTTGTTGTTGAACGCTTTGTTGCCTTCTTGGCATTTTCCTCAAGTTGTTCACTGGAAGCGCTCTGGGAACGGCTGGGGATTGCTTCAGGCAATCTCTGGGAAGGTTATTTTTGTTTTGCTCTGGAGAAGGAGTGGCGCCTTTGGGCAGCTTCCGCGAGGTGGATTCGAAGCGTGGTGGGTGCGCGCGAATTTGGTGAAATTTGCAGGGGATCGTGGCCTCGGGGGCGCGAACGTTGCATAATTTACGAGGGATCGTGGCCTGGGGGGCGCGACAGCGGCGTAATTTACCAGAGATCATTGCCTCGGTGGCGCGAATGTAGTGTAATTCACGCGGGATCGTGGCCTCGGGGGCGCAAATGTGGCGTAACTTACGAGGGATCGTGGCCTGGGGGGGAAATGTGGAACCCACCGCCGAATTTTCCAGAAACGGGGGGGGGGGCAAAAGAATACCAGCGGAGCACATATCCCAAAACAGAAAATTGCCGTTTTTCTGCTTTGGAGAGGGGGAGCGCCTTTTCGGCAGCCTCCGCAGGCGGATTCGTGGCCTCGGGGCGCGCCCGCTGCGTAATTTATTAGGGATCGTGGCGTCAGGGGCGCGAATTTGTTATCATCTACGGGGGGATCGTGGCCTCGGGGGCGCCAAAATGATTCAAATTACATGGGATCGTGGCTTCGGGGACGCGAATGCAGCGTAAATTACTAGGGATCGTGGCCTCGAGGGCGCGAATGCGGAGTAATTTACGGGGGGTCGTGGCCTCGGAGACGCGAATGTGGTGCAAATTACAAAGGATCGTGGCCTCGGAGACGCGAATGCAAAGTAATTTACGAAGGGATCGTGGCCTCGGGGGCGCGAATACAGTGTAATGTGCGAGGGATTCTGGCTTCGGGGGCACGAAACTCCCGTATTTTTACGTGTCCCACGCCCCCCCAGAAATTCTGAGAATTTTCCCGGGGGACGCTAACCAGGGCCCTTTTCGGCTCCCCCCCCTCGCGCGGACAGTCACAATTTACAGTAGGAAGCAGAAAGCAGCACTGTAATAATGGAAACTGGAACTGGTGCAGGGAGCAGCAACCTTAATCCTCGCAGCCTGATGGCCCCACAAGGGGGCCCGCGGATTTGTGTGTGCGTGTGTGTGTCCCAGGGCCCCCTTCGCAGAGGATGGGCGCTGGGGGCTACTGCGGGTCCTTCGAACAAAAACACTTGCACAAGCATAAACTGTCGGCGGTCCGCGCGGATTTCTTGGATCTGCGCTGGGGCCCCCCTGACGGCGCCTCCGGCGCCGTCCCTGGCGCGCTCCGCGCGCCAGACGCTTCAAGAAGCAGTTGGCAGCCGGATCCGCAGTGGCATGTATGATCACGTGGAGTGGCCAGGATAATCCCATTGACGATTTCAAGCCCCCAGATGGCATGTACGGACAAGTTGAGCCGGTCATTGGCCTCCAGTCCAACCACCCATGAAACGACACAACGTTGTATCCAGAGGACGTTGTTCTTCACTACACCGACGCAGGCTTGAACACTGTTCACCGAACTCTCAGCAGTATAGGGGGAAGGTGGCCTGGCTCACCTGACCGCGCGAATTGCTGCGTACACGCGTATTGCATGTCCACCTACGGGTTTGGTTGGGCGGTGAAGGGTTTTGTGGACGACAAACATTGCATTCAAGCATCTCTGGGCACCCAGCCCAACGCCAGCGAGCCCGGCACATGTTCAGGCTCATCGCTCAGGCTTCTGAAAGGCACCTTGACGGTGACAAAAATTATTGTGGGATCAACATACAGAATCTACCGCTGGGATTCGGTGGATGATGCTCTTACCTACACCGACAACGTCAAGAAGATGTCGTTCCGGGCCACGACTGACAGATTTGCCTACTCCAACGACAACATCTTCGAGAGCGACGACACGATTTATTACAGGTGCGCGTCATCTGCAGAGCGAGAGATTTTGGTATATTTTGCACCGCCGAGTCTGCCAGAATGGGGGGGAGCTTCGACACGCTCCCGGTAAAAAGTTGTCTCGACACGTTCTTGTTTCTCCGACTCCTCCGTCCGTCCGTCCCCAATTGTCCAGTTCGACGAGGGACGTTGACAAGGGCGTTCCCACTCATTCCTATCCTACCCCTCGTCCCTCTCCCTTCTCCATGGTGATGCTGAGGAGGCGGCAGCTTGCCCTGCGAGAATGAGACCGGAGCTGGCCTCTGGCTGCGTCTCCTGCCCCTTATTCCTCCAACTCCTCCGCAGAGCCGCTCTTTGGCTACGTCTACTGATCGCCCCGCCTCGTGCCTATCATCCTACTCGAGGAGCAGGACGTCATCCGCCTCCTCGTTACTATTTTCCTCCTGCTCCCCGTTCCTCTTTCTCCTCCCCCCGTCCTCCCCGATCCCCCTCCTCCTGCTCTCCTCCCCCCCCTCGTCCCCTCCCTCCCCCCCTCTCCTCCCCCTTCTCCTTGCCCTCCTCCGCATCCTTTCCAGATAATGGGGAAGTCTAGGGCGGGATCAAACGAACCGCAAGACAAATTTTCCCCACGCATGCGATGCAGCCGACGTTGAAGAAACATACGTCGCGTTTTTCTCCCCTGCTTCCACCCGGCTCACCGTCGCTGGCAGGGCGGGCGGGCTGCTCGGAGGCGGCCGGAACTCGTGCGCTCGCTCCGCCTCGAATCTGCAAGAGGCGAATCACAGGACGGATTGGTTCTCGGAGGTGCGAGGGCCCACGTGGATGTCACCCCGAGCCCTCCACCCGAAGAGAAGGTGCTCAGGGGAGGAAGGAGCCGAGAGGCCGCCAGAGCGCCCGCCCCCCGCCGCGCAGGCGGCGCCGCAGCCAGCCATAGCAGGCCGTGGCACCTCCGTGCCGCCCCGATATGCCCCCCCATCCCCCCCCCCCAGAGGAAGGAGGGGGGAGGAGGAGACGAGGAAGGAGGGGAGGGGAAGGAGGGGAGGAGGGGGGGGAGGGAGAGGAGGGAGGGGAGGAGGGAGGGGAGGGGAGGAGGAGACGAGGAAGGAAGGAAGGAAGGAAGGAAGGAAGGAAGGAAGGAAGGCACCGGCAGGAGGCCTCGAATCCAGTCAAGAGCCGTGCTGTCGCCGCCTCTGCGCGGGAGCGGGTCGTCCCCCGCGGACCCGCCCTCGGGGGGAGGGCGCTTCCGCTGAACGCTCAAGTCCAATTCAGCGAACGACGAGCCTGGATGGATGACAAGGAAGGCGACGAGGAGACGAGGGGGGGGCAAAGGGAGAGCAGACGGGGAGGAGGGGGCAGGAGGGGGAGGGGGGGAGGGGGAGATGGTAAGATGGGTGCGCTCGCGTCATGTCTGACGTCCTACCCGTCCCTCCCATCCCTCACCATGGCGTAGATCTCCTCTCTATTCGCACAGTCGGATGTCGTAGCAGGGCGTAGCTTTACATGGCATAGCATGGTGTTGAAGATCAACGCGTAGCCTGACATAGAATGGCATGGCGACGCCCCCTGAAGTGGGGGGCGCTTCTGCGGCCCCAAAAATCAACGAATCGACACCGAATGCGTCATCACTTCCGATGGTTGTTTCGGGAGGGAGGGGGGGGCATTTTCTAGATTTGGGGGCCTATTTGGAAGGACCGAAAACCATGCCGTGGCATGGCGCTGGAAATAATGACGCCACCGCTGCAGCGGGAGCACGATTCGGAACGAGCGGAAGCGCGGGAATGAGGCCAGCGCTGCAGCGGGAGCACGATTCGGAATGAGCGGAGGCGCAGAAATGAAGCCAGCGCTGCAGCGAGGGCACGATTCGGAACGAGCGGAAGCCCGAAAATAAGGCCAGCGCACCAGCGGGAGCAGCATTTATACATAATACGAATAAGAATAATAAGACTACTAGTAATGAGAATGATGAGAATCATACTAATGGTGATGATACGAATAGTAATAAGCATAAGAATAATGAAAATACACGACTACGAACGATGATAATAAATATGATGATAATCAGAATGATGATTTTCATAACAATGATAATACTTTTATGTATAGTATATCTATACATAAACTCGCCGACATCCTGTGTGGAAAAACTATACGTGAGGGGGGGCCGAACACTCCGAGACAGATTTCGCCACAGACTCAGGGGAGAGAGGAGAGTAGTATTCATATTGAGTAATTGCGGAGGAGGAAGGCGAGGAGAGAAATGGGGATGAGGAGGATGTGGAGGGGGAAGGGGGAGGAGAAGGAGGAGGAGGAGGAGGAGGAGGAGGAGGGGGAGGAGGAAAGGAGGAGGTAGAGAAGCACAAGTTATGGGCCGACAGGAGACTCGAGTTCTGGATGGGCCTTTGATTCCTCGTTTGAAAGCTGACTGACGAGGGAGAGATTAAGAGGAAGCATAAGAAGAATAGAAAGAAGACAACAAAACAAGCATAGAAGACATGCCCTTCTTGCATCCCCCCTCCCTCCCGCCCTCCACCCTCCTGGCTCGATTCCGCCTCCTCCAAAGCGCGAAGACAAAAAGACGTGGGAGGATTCTCGCGATTCCGGTATCAAGGACGCGATTCTTGGCCTCGGGATCTTTTCAAAAAGATGCCTGGGACGCAAAACTGTTCCCTGAGCTGGCAGCGCGGAAGAAGTACCCCAGATGCGGATGTAGATGTTGTGACGATGATGCCGTTGTGCATGTTGTGTTTGCCACCACTGGACAGGCTGCGCCAGAGGCGAGAAGTGGTTTTCCAGACTGTGGCTTGCGGGGTTGAGTTGACCTGAGGTGCCCCTCGGGACCTGCCCGCCATTGTCTCAGGCACATAGGCGCCAAAATTCTAGCCGGGTGTATCTAGATAGACGCCTGAAGTGGGTCTGAGGGCACATCATGTAATCTGCGTCTGCGTTAGATCCGTGTTTCGTTCACGCAGGTTCTCAAGATCTCCGGCGATCTCCGGAATGTTTGTTGAGCGTCTCGGGGGCCCACGGGCTACATGATGCTAATATGCCGCTTGTGTGTGCGTATCGGAGTGTATGAATGTGCTAATGCGTGTGTGTGTGTGTGCACATGCATACATGCTCGCGCTCTTTGTTGAAGCGTGCATCCATCGATGGGTAAACGTGCGCCTGGATTCAGTCCAATGTAAGGTTCGCTGACAGTGTCAGAATGGCCGCAGGTGCGCAGATGCAAGCATTAGAACGCGCTACAGCGCAAACGCCACAATAAGAGTGCATTGCTCCGTGGCATGTGTTGTTCAAGGTTAGGACCGCCCGAGCTCTCTTCTCGCGCGCCGCGGAGCGCCTCCATCGTCCACTCCACTCCTCGGCTGCCCAGATGGGCTGCGGCGGGTCCAAGGCTTCCGCTTGCGAGGCGCTTGAGGTCGTACCTGCCGTTGGGGCCACCGATGGCACAGCGGACGATCGCAAGGCACATTGCATTGTGAGCTCGACCGAAGAGAGCAGCTGCGCGGAGGAGGTTCTAGCAGAGGGCGGCATTGCCAATTCGAACGAGAGCACCGCATACAGCGAAAACTCGAACGATACAGCCACTCCGCGCGAGCTGACCGTGGACAGCCACGGGGACGAAGGCGCTGCAGAAGTGGCCAGCGCGGTGATTGCCGAGGCTGCCAGCTTGCTCCAGCAGCACCAGGTGCTCAATGCGGAAGAGGTGCTTGCCCGAGCGCTCGCGCGCCTCGACGAGGCCAGTTCTGGGGATGCTGCCGCGGCAGAGGCGGCGAGTGTCTTGCGCACCAGCGAGACCTACGCGGCTGTCTACGCGCTCTGCCGGCGGTTCGACGAGGTCGCCGACATGCTGGGGGCACCAAGCGGGCGCCAGAAGCTGATGTGGGAGGACGAGGGAGCCCAGCTCTGGCTGCATACTCCCGCCGACGAGACGTGGCTCGAGTTCAGGCTGGTTTGCGACATCGATGCGCCGCTTTCGCACTGCCTCGCGTCTGGCACCGAGGTGGACCTCATTCCAGAGTACGAGCCAAATGTAGTGGGCACCCCAGCTTGTCTTGGACAGCCCAACGCTTGGGTCTCACTCGTCCGGGTGGTCATAGGGGTGTTGATGTTGCGTTTGGAGCTCATTTACGAGATCTGCCGTTTTTACAACACCGAGCAAGGCTTTCTGGCCGAGAGTATCCGCTCAGATTTCCCCGAGGAGGGCCGATCGGTGCCTCCGAGGCATTGGCGGTACAAGCGAATGAAGATCAGGACGTCGAGCTTGTGGATACCGCAGGGCGGCGGGAAGAGGGGCACCACAGCTGTGCAGTCCTCCCGGGTCGACGCGGGCTTCAAGCTCCCTGATTTCATCGTGGAGTTCTTCTTCCGAAAATTGGCCCCGTCCATGATTGGCAACCTACGCAAGAACGCCATGTCCGTGGGGAAACTGGACGGCCCGTACGCCAAGCGGTTGGCCGAGGACAGCCAAGGCGTGTACGCAGAGTGCGCGAGAGTCGAGGAGGCGGCCTCTCACCGGCAGAGCTGCAGTGCCGGCACCCTCCCGGGCCAAGAGTGGTTCCGCCGGCCGTGGCGCTTGGCCGCTCCTCCGGCACCCTGACGCGGGCCACCGCACGCCGCGCAGCAGGCGCTTTGGTCGGGGGGGGGGATGGGCGCAGTGGGGGGAGCCGTTCTGCCCCCCCTCGCCGAGTCCTCGCCGATGAGGTCCTGGGCTCCCACTCCGCCCCGGAGCGGTCGATGCGGCGATCGGGGGCAGCAATGGCTTCCCCTCCTGAGCCAATCCCCCCCTTTTGGCTCCCCTCGCCCTTCCCGCCCTCCCCCCCATCGCGCAGCCCTTTCTGTCGTCTCTCTTTCGGTTTCCCGAAGCCCTGCGAATTCGATCGGACTCGGATCGCGTGCCTCAAGATGGGCTTGGCTACAGCATGACCAGGCTGTGCAGCGAGTGCTGCAAAGCTTGCCGTTTCACTGCAAGCCCCGTTACAGGCTAGATGGGCCATTACAGCCAGTACCATTTCAGCCCTCACGAACAGAGCCCCCTATCGTGGCCATCAGTTACCGCGCCCCTTGCCACCATGACCGCTCTTGGCAGGCCACTAGACAGCCCTTCAAGCCGGCATGAGGCATACGCAGACCTGCCACGAGCGCAGTGGTTTGATATTTGTTTTATGCACGCAAGTTGCGCGGTCACGTTTCGAAGTCACGGGCTGTGTTGTTTGTGCGCGTCTTGATCGATGCGCACGCAGCCTCAAGGATATTACTTCCGCAGGCCGAAAGATTCCCTCTTGAGTTCGACAGGCCACGCGGGAGCCCGCTGTGATTGCCAAGCTTATCATTGTTGTGGAGGATTTGAGTGGACTTGCGCCCGCTGTGATGCTCGAGCTACCCAATGTTATGGGAGGGGTGATGGGAGTGGGCGGGGCCCGCAATCACAATCGAGCCTTCCAGTGCTTTCATTGTTATGAGGGTTGTGGGGGTGGGCGAGAGCCCGCAGTGACGCTCGAGCTGGCGTTGATGATGGTAATGATGATGACGATGATGATGATGATGATGATGATGAGGAGGAGGAGGAGGAGAAGGATGAGGAAACACCATCTCCGTATAATCATAACATTACGCTTCACGTGCAATGCACCGTGGATCACATGTCCCCTGGGTTCAGGAATGTATTATTGTGTATGTTTATCCGTAAGGGCTTTGCCCCCTGCCGCCGACTTCCTCTCTCCCATAATTTGATATATCAGAGTCGCGCCGGTGTGTCTCGGCGCTGCCTTGGCGCATCTGGGAACATAATGCGGGGGCGTATAGGAACCATCAGCGCATATTGAGACGTTGGCGTTATCGAAGACGCCTACGGCGAATCACCGCCGCCCCCTGCCCTTATGGAAGCGCCTATGTGGCTGACAGCTGGGCTAGAGCCTGGCCAAGCTAGCGGGGCAGTTGTTCCCCGAGTCGGTTTGGAGAGCCTTCGGGGAACGCGTGGTGGAGCAAGAGGTTTGAAAGCGCTCATGTGTCCGAGCGTTGTGGCAAGAGCTCTGCCAAGCTGTCGGACCATGTGTTCCCCCAATCGTTGTGGAAACCCTTCGGGGAACACTTCTGGGAAGATGGCGGGGAAGATCAGGAGGAGGAGGAGGAGGAGGAGAAGGAGAAGGAGGAGGAACAGAAGGAAGAGGAGATGAGGAGGAAGAGGAGTCTTGGGCGTCTTGGAGGCCTCTTGGGCCGTCTTGGGGGCCTCTTAGGGCCGTCTTGGGCCTCTTGGGCGATCTTTGGGGGCACTTGGGCCGTCTCGGGCCGTCTCAAGGCAGAAAAAAACAAATGCCACAATCCTTCAACAACTCATGGGAAATCAATGATTGCCCATTTCGGTCCTTCCTGGAGACCCTCTTGGAAGTCTCTTGGGCCATCTTAAGGCCTTCTTCGGCCGTCTTGGTGGGCTCCTGGCCCGTCTGACGCCGTCGGAAGCCGTTTGGGGGGCCTCTCTGGGCCGACTTGGGGCCCTCTTGGGGTGCTCCAGAGCACTTGGAGGCCATCTTGGGCGTCTTAAAGGCCTCCTGGGCCGTCTTGGGGGCCTCTCGGGGCCGTCTTGGGGGCCTCTTGGGCCGTTCCGGGGCCATCTTGGAGGCCTCTTGGGCGCTCTGGGGGCGATCGTTGGGGGCTCTTGGGCCGTCTCGGGCCGTCGGAAGGCCGAAAAGAAGCGAATTCCAAAATCCTTCGAATAACCTTGGGAAAATACATGTTTTTCGCCTTTTCGGGCCTCCCTGGAGGCCCTCTTGGAGGCCTCTTGGGCCGTCTTGGGCCAGCTTCGAGCCGACTTCGGCCATCTTGGTGGACTCCTGGCCCCTCTGACGCCGTCGGAAGCCGTTTGGGGGGCCTCTCTGGGCCGACTTGGGCCCCTCTTGGGGTGCTCCAGGGCCGTCTTGGAGGCCATCTTGGGCGTCTTAAAGGCCTCCTGGGCCGTCTTGGGGACCTCTCGGGGCCGTCTTGGGGGCCTCTTGGGCCGTTCCGGGGCCATCTTGGAGGCCTTTTGGGCGCTCTGGGGGCGATCGTTGGGGGCTCTTGGGCCGTCTCGGGCCGTCGGAAGGCCGAAAAGAAGCGAATTCCAAAATCCTTCGAATAACCTTGGGAAAATACATGTTTTTCGCCTTTTCGGGCCTTCCTGGAGGCCCTCTTGGAGGCCTCTTGGGCCGTCTTGGGCCAGCTTCGAGCCGACTTCGGCCATCTTGGTGGACTCCTGGCCCCTCTGACGCCGTCGGAAGCCGTTTGGGGGGCCTCTCTGGGCCGATTTGGGGCCCTCTTGGGGTGCTCCAGGGCCGTCTTAGAAGCCATCTTGGGCGTCTTGGAAGTCTCTTGGATCGTCTTTGTGCCCTCTTGGGGCCGCCTTGGAGGCCTTTTGGGCAGTCCTGAGGCCAACTTGGAAGCCTCTTGGACGCTCTGGGGGCGATCTTGGGGGCCTCTTGGGCCGTCTTGGGTCGTCGGAAAGCCGAAAAGGAGCAAATACGAACAACCTTTAAAAACCTACGGAAAATCAATGTTTTTAGCCTCTTCGGGCCCTCCTGGAGGACCTCTCGGAGGCCTCTTGGGCCGTCTTGGAGGCCTCTTGGGCACCTCTTGGGCCGTCTTGGAGATTTCTTGGGCTGACTTGGAGGCATCTCCTCTCTTGGGCGGACTTGGAGGCCATCTTGGAAGTCATCTTGGGCCAACGTGGCCATCTTGGAGGCCATCTTGAGCTGTGTCGGAGGATTTTTTTCTGGATTGGGGAATTTCCGGGTGGCCGGCAGGACGCGCCGGAGCCCCAGGGGGAGTTCTTTTGGAAACGAACCAAAACCAAAAACGACAGGATTTGGCACACTAGGCACCCGTCTTGCAAGCAACAGGGGGCGGCGGATCCGAGTGGCTTTCGGCCCATACCGCCACCGTGCTTGGGTTGCGGGTCTGAGGCCTCTTGTACATGTGTTGGGGTGTCGTAGGGCGCCTCTTGGGGGCCTCTTGGGGCCTCGTGGGGTATCTTTTGGGCCTCTTGGAGGCCTCTTGGGCGCATCTTGGGTGCCTCTTGGGGCCTCTTGGGGCCGCTTGGCGGCCTCTTGGGGCCTCCTGTGGGCTTCTCGGGGCACAGATATACTTGTTGTCGGTTCGTGGTCCCCTGCTTAGGCCCCTCTTGGGGCCCTCTTGGGCCGTCTTGAGCAATCTTGGAGCCCTCTTGGGCCTTCTTGGGGCCCTCTTGGAAGCCTTTTAGGCTGTCTTGGGGCGGTCTCGGGAGCTTCTTGAGCCGTCTTGGAGCGTCAGAAAGCCGAAAATGCGAGAAGGCCAACATTCTTCAAACACCTTCGCAAAAATCAGCAATGTTGGCCTCTTGGTTGGGGCTCTCTCGGGAGACCTCTCGGAGCGTTCTTGGGGCCTCTTGGGGCCCTCTTGAGTCGTCTTGGAACCATCTTCGGACGCCTTGGAGCATTCTTGGCCTCGGCAATGCGAATATGGCGTAATTTGCGAGGGTTTATGGCCTCGGGGACGCGAATATGTTATAATTGACCCTGGTTTGTTACCTCGGGGACGCACACATTGTAATTTACGAAGGGGTTGTTGCCTCGGGGACCAAACATTGCATAATTTACACGGGTGTGTGGCTTCGGGGACGCGAACATCGTGTAAGTGACGAAAGGTTGTTACCTCAGGGACGCAAGCATTATCTAATTTACGCGGGTTTGTGGCCTCGGTGCAATTTACAAAAGGAGTATGTCTCACAACCCCCCGTGAACTCAGAGAACGCGGTCCGTGCGTAGTAAATTGCTGGTTTGGGGTCCCCCCCCTCGCGCGAACTTCAACAATTTACCGTAAAAACAAAAAGCAGGACAGTAACGGAGGCTTGAAACTGCAACTGGCGCAGGGAACAGCAACTTCGTCCTAGAGCCTGATGGCCCCAAAAGGGGGCCAGCAGATTCCAGCGAAATACATGGATCCATTTACTTTTTCTTCCGCACTGGAAACTGGATCCACTAAGCGCAGAGATAGGATCCACGAGATTTTCGCACACCCGAAACAAGGATCCAATCGGACCCACTCGAAAAAAGGATCCAATCGGACCCATGTGCTTTTACCCGTTGTATTCCAAGAGGAAAAAATTTTGGACCTGGGGATGTGGAATTGATGACGCTCGCAAGTGCAACAAGACAGCGGCGCCAGAATAGCCACGACAGACGACGACCACGACGCCTGTCGATGTCACAGGTACTTTCTATCGGAATAGATTTTCGGAGGTTCACGCTGCTTCCACGGATCGGCGTTGGACCCCTCCTCCCTGGCGCGCGGAGCGCGCCAGGGGAGGCGCCGGAGGCGCCGCCGGGAGGCCCAGCACCGATCCGACAAATCTGCGCGGAGCTCCAAGAGTGCATGTTTATGCAGTTTGTTCCTCTTCGATTGTCCCGTCCGTCGAAGCGGTCATCGCCTCTTCCCATCCAGGGAGGGGGGCCCAGCGCCGAGCCGAGAAATCCTCGCAGACCTCCGAAATCTTATGTTTATGCTTATTGCTTACTGCCCTACAGTCAACACACATGGTAAGGTTGAGTGACATTTCCGAGGGTGACTCAAAGAACTTCAGCTTGGGAGTACAAGGGGCTTGCATCCTTACAGCGCATCCCTATTGTACGCGCTGGCTGCGCTTCTGGGTAACCCTCAGGAGCGCGGATGTGCTTGCGCCCAGCGATGGGCGGTCGGGCCTCTCCTCAGATCCAGGTCGGGAGGCCGATTCGAAGCCGAGGCTCGCCGTGGCCAGACAAGACCCTTCGCTCCTCATTCCGCGCCGCTTGCTGCAGCGCGATGACCGCACCCCTGGGTCACACGCAGGAGCGCGGAGGTGACTTCGCTTCGCGCTCGGCGCTCTGGGCCAGGCGCGGGTCCCCTGCCAGGGCGCGGCGCGGGGGCGCGGCGATGACGGGGCGTCGCGCCTCGCGCGAAACGCGGAGCGCGCAGCTGGGCCACCTGCCAGGCGACGAGAAGGATGCGCACGCACACAGGCTCTTCTTGGCGTGGGGGGCACGCGCGCCGGGCCCTGGGCCCAGGATCCGAGGGACCAGCAATGCCACAAGCACTCAGCGAAGCTGGGCAACCTGCCAGGCGGCGAGAACGATGCGCACGCACACCGGCTCTCCTTGGCCTGAGGGGCGCGCGCAGCGGTCCTAGGCCCAGGATTCGGGGAACCAGCAATGACACAAGTCTACAGCGAAGCTGGCCGACCTGCCAGGCGACGAGAACGATGCGCACGCACACCGGCTCCCCTTGGCCTCGGGGGGGCACGCGCAGCGGTCCTGGGCCCAGGACCCGGGGGACCAGCAATGACACAAGCATACACTTGCGGAGCTCCGCGCGGATTTCTCGGATCGTCGCAGGGGCCCCCTGAAGGCGCCCCCTGGCCGCGCCTCCTGGCGGCGGGGGGGTCCAGCGCAGATCCGAGAAATCCGCGCAGACCTTCAAAAATCCATGTTTGTGTCATAACTTGTCCCCCTATGGATGGGCCTGGCAAGGGTCATTGCCCTCCGACGTAGCAGTTTTTCGTGACGCGGGCCCCTGGGGATCTGGACCCCTTCCCTGGGGCTGGCTTTTCAGCCTGAGTCGTGTTTTGACGGTCCCAGGGCCGGGAAGCGGCCTCCCCAGGCCGACGACACTCACAAGCCAGCCGTCGCG